>PVJL010000344.1:0-171946 GCA_004026885.1 Lyroderma lyra | reverse complement strand
TGGGAAGAGAGCCTTAGATAATACAAAGTTCTGCCCTCCTCAAGCTAATAAATGGAACTTGCATGAGATCAGGGTCATGGGTGGGGGTGGGGGGAGTCATTTAAACAAAAATAAAACATTTACAGAAAGGGGTAGGCGTTATGAAGAAAATACAATGGCAGCTTGCAAAAGCTGTACCTTTCTACTCACCCTAATTGTATACTGCCTTGAAAAAAGAGATTCTATTACAAAAAGAGCTGCTGTTTGCTAAGAATAAAAATATAGCATTAACTTAAATGGAAAAAATGCAAAATGTAATATAGATGGCCAAAACTAGGTTTAAAGCCTTCTTTTAAGAGAACCACAAATGCCAGAGTCTGAAGTTTAAACTACAGGACTTTTCAAGATAAAAACCAAGAATATAAAAGGCCAAAATTCCATGTAAGCATAAGAGTAACTTTTCCCTGGCTAAGAGTAATAGCTACCAAATATCCTTGTATATTTGAAGCACCATTACATTTCTTTATATCCTTTTTTAAATTAATTTTTTAATTTCAAAGTAGTTCAGCACCAAGAATATAACTCTTCTTCCTTTACTTGAAAATTTGTTCCCTGAGCACAAAATTTAGTTCCTACCATCACCGCTTCAGGGTGAATCCTTGTCAAAATTGCCCACCAAGTGAGGTACAAGCCCTTTCTACCCCCCAATTCCAACCGTGTGTGTATGTGTGTGTGTTGTGTATATGTAATATACACATACGTACGTATACATCATGTCCCCAAGATGGACTCTGGCCACACTGATGGAGAAATCAGCAGCTCAGGCCTCATCAGCCCTCCCCTGAATGTGCTTTGCATACTGAATCTAGATGCCTCCCTGCATTGGATTGACTGAGACAGAGCAGCATGATCTGCCTTGATGTGCTAATTAATGGCACACACCTCTGGAAAGCTAGGCACTGAACCTAAACCAGCAACTCTACAGTTGGAATTCTCAAAACCTGAAAAGAAACACATTTAACTGTGTCATCCCAATATTCTACTGTTTTTAAGGCCCATTTCAATGTTGGCCACCTCATTCAATTAACACTGTTGTACCCTCTAAGACATAATAAAGAAATAATGTACCCATAAGAATGTTCTTATCCTTACAAATGACAGAAAATCAGTTCCCAATATTTTGCCATTAGTTAATTATTCTAATTACTATACTTTCTTAATTGCTGAAAATAAGCACTACTATTGCCTGATATTTTGTACCCACTGAAATAAAACCAGAAATGAATACAAATATGTATTCTAGGATTTTGTGGGAGAAATAGAAAAGATTTCCTACTCTCAGCACAGTATAGTATCACTTATTCAACTGTTAACTTTGGATTGATTATTAAACTTATTTAAGTCTACCTAGTGCAATTATTGGAACTTGATTATTCAACAAACATTTGCTAAACTTTGTGCCAGTTTATTAAGCACTAGTAGTTCTAAGATGTGAAAAATGAAATCCCTACCCATTTGTGTGCTTAGTGAAAAAGTAGAAAATACAATTAACTACAATAAAATATGATTACTTGCTATTAAGTGCTATGGAAACTGAAGAAACCATTGAGAAATCAGGAGAAGTTACAGTTAGGAGTGACATTTAAAGGTAGCGGGAGACTGCAATTAGACAAGCAATAGAACAATTACACAAGCAAATGCATGGAGGCCTGACCAGTACAATGCGTTTAGAATTCAGAGGTGCTAGAATTTCAATGTGGCTATAATGGCACATGCATGTAACAGAAGTGTGAAGGTGGGACTGCAAAGGCAGGCCAGAACCACTTTGGAAAAGCCTTTGTTTGCCCTCCTTAAAAAGCTGGACTTTATCCTGTGAGTAGTAATAGAATTTCCCAGTAGGAAAGTGACAGGCATTAATAGACAACTCTGATAGCAGTGAGAAACTTGAAATAAGATGGGAGACAAGGGACACATCAAGACCAGTAAAGATGTAATGAAATATCCATTTGTGGCATTAATTCAGGGATGTTGTTGTTCAAACTAAGAGTTTTCAAAAATATAAAACAAAACCACTAATGGTTTAATCTTTAAATATGGCTATCTAGAACACAGATTTTGCTGCCAACAAGTTCTACTCTACCTCTCTGCCAACACTTAAGTTTCCAAGGTGTAGTGTTGTGTATGGCTCTCCATACTACGTAATTTTTTTCCTACTTCCTGTCACTCTTTCTAATTCTGTTATCTTACTGTGATTCTACCATTTCCATTTCCACTGCTGTCACTGAGAGGCACCCACAACACTTTTCCTCTCTTGTGCCTCCTCCTTCCCCAACCTGGACTTTTTGTCCCTTATTTCTCTACAAAGCAAACCCAAGAGTATGCAGCTGCCAAACTAGCATTCTTTTCCTTTCCTCCCAGTCAACTCGTCAAACAGTGACAGCAGATTATATTGTCTGCCTACTCCATTTTTGGTTGGTTTGCTGACCAAAACAAAAAGAATAGTAGAACCAGTAGGCTTACTGGGAAACAAATCTAACAATGAGTCAAATGAGAATCATTACCTATTTTCAGGGATCTAAAGTTAATCACATCCCCCAAACATCTACTTTCTGATTCCTAAATAATTCCATTTCACATGAGTTAAATCTTTTTTTTTTAACATCTTGAAGTTATCGTTTGCTTTTTATATCACACATAACACAAAGTTTTTTAATAAAGATCCACAATAGTAGCTAAGAAAAAACCCATGACAGCTATAACTCAATCTTTAAATGAAAAAAAAAAAAAGTATTTTTAAAATTAAAAAGGAAAACTTCATTATAGCACATCTCTCTTCAACATGTTTAAGTGTCTTTTTCATGTCATAATATATGTTGAGGTAAAATCAGATGGAGTTCAACTGAGAGTTGTCTTTTATGTTTAACATTATAGAGTATATAAAGGTTGAGTAGTTAAATCATTCTGCTAATCCCACTTTAGTTTCAATGTTTTTCGAACTAATCATTTAAAAATCAACTAAGATACCCAAGAGACACAGTAGAAGGAGCAAATCAGACAGATCCTGATTGAGCCCCATCTCTGCTTTAACCTTTCTGACCCCGTTATTTCCTCATCTGGGAAAAGAAAAAATAGTATCTACCTCATATGTGTGCTTAAGAAATAGAGCAGCCCTAGTGCAGCCATGGTACGAGGCCTTACACATAGTATGTGCTCAATAAATGACTTCTATTAATACTTCTTCTCCTTCAAATTTCTACCAGTGGCAAATTGCTCAGTTAATCAAAATGTGGCCTCTAACAAGATAGCATGTATAAGGAAAAAAATTTTACTGACTCTGCCACATTTCATGTTCTCAATAAAATCTAAAATTAGCCATTTCTCACCTCTGACCAGACTTTCTGTTTGGGAAACATTCTTGCCTTCCTTAAAGGCTTCTGTCCCAACTCATTCACATTCCTGGGTCTATTCAGCTTCCGTGGATCCCGGCAACGACAGTGACGTTGGAATTCATTCACTGAAGTTCTGAAATCTAAGCCCTTTGCATCTACGAAGTTGTTTGAATTACTTGGAAATACTTCTAATTAAGATAATCGTAAGGAAAGTCAGCTATAAAAACTAATAAAGTTACACCCCAGTGTGTGGAAATTTCCCATTAAATAGTGCTCAGAACTCCAGGAGAGGACCCTTTTCTGACCCGTCAGTGCCTTCTCAAAGCACAGAGGAAGAAGTAAACTTGGCCCAATTCACTAAGTAGCATCAGGCATACATTTGCCTTTTTTAAACACATAAGCAACTAGTTTGAGAGGTTATCCACCACACGATCCAGGAAAACAGAATTATACAGCTGGATACTTAAGGCCATTTAAAAGTTTAAAGAAAATGTCCAGATTGAGGATTTCAAAAAAGAAAGAGAGGGAGAGAGGGAGGGAGGGAGGGAGGGAGGGAGAGAGGGAGAGAAGGAAGGAAGGAAGGAGGGAGGGAGGGAGGGAGGAAAGGAAGGAAGGAGGGAAGGAAGGAGGGAAGGAAGGAAGGAACACTGAAAACACTCTTTAGAAATGGAACACTTTAAGATTTTCCTTTCTGGTATTTAGTACTAGTGCTTTGCAAGCAACTGCTGGGAAGCTGAGCACATTTATACTCTCAGTCTTGGACGAATGACATCCCTGAGTGAATACCCACACCGACTTGTACAAATGAAGAGATTATTCCAATTCTTCCCTCATTCTGCACCAAGTCCAAAGTCAGGACTGACACCAGTCTCTACAGACAACGAAGGAAAACTGTGACAAAGATTTTCCAGCCAGCCCCTCCCCTCCTCCTCGCACGCCCTCAGCACACACAAGCACACAGCCCATTCTGTGCACGTCTCTAATTCGGGGCCAGTTTATGCACCATGACATCAGTGCAGAATAATGAGCCAAGTTTAAACTCCATCTGGGACAAATAATGTCCAGGCACACTGTGACTTCTTTTGTTTATATACACTGACTAAATATGTCTTGGTGGTAAATGAACTAACTCTTAAGATTTATTTCTCAAGGCCTCCAAAACAATATTCTGCACCCCTGAAGCAACTCCCTGCCTCCAGCTTTCTTTCCAAGGCTATGCGTAAGTGATTTTTAACAGAACACTTGATTTTGAAACGTATAATTAACATCTTGAGAGTCAAAGTCCAAGAAGCCCTTCATCAATCTAAAAGAAAAAGAAAAAAGGAAGGGACTAGCAAAAGGGTGTGGTACAAATCCTGCAGGACACAATTCTGTACCCGTCAGAGAACAGGAATACACCGAGGTGAGAGATTTAAGCAATCCTCAGACACCAAAGGGGCCATTTTCTTTCTCTTTGAAGGATAAACTTAGATTTTCTTTTTCTGGCATCACTTAAGAGAAATAATTATAAATTCAGAATGAAAAACAAACAGTTTAATAGGTTCAAGTCTTACAACAAGTTTTTAGATTTCTTAAGACACAAAAACTGTGCCTCTGGGGTGATGTAATTTTTGAATGGAAATAAAAGGCGGGGTTTGGGAGGGAAAGAAGGCAGACAAGATGGCCCTCTCCTAGCTCGGGGGGGGGGGGGGGGGGGGGGGGGGGGGGGGGGGGGGGGGGGGGGGGGGGGGGGGGGGGGGGGGGGGGGGGGGGGGGGGGGGGGGGGGGGAGTCTCCTAGGGAGGAGGAACCCTTCCCTTCCAGTCACCACCATCTCTCAGCAGCTGCTAACCCCAGGGGAACCACTTCCCTGCTGTTAATCTCAGGGACAGAACCATTCCCTAAGGAAAGAAAGGGGCAGCTCCAATGACCTGGGCCTCAGATGACTTCACTCCCAGCTCCTCCTCCAAACCCAACTTCTTCCTCCAGGCCACAGACGCTACCAAGTACTGCTTGGTCTGCAAAACTCAGACACTGCGGAGTCAAGTCACTGCCATCTCCCAGAGTTAATGTGAAGATCACACAAGGTCACAGTCAGGAGTACCTTCTTTGTGAACGTCACCATTTACTATATGCTAAACCCAGTCCCATGTCCCCCCAGAATGCTTCCTTGAACAAGACAACAGGTATGCCAACTCAAGCAACTCTACCTTTCCAAGAAGGTAGGACATAAGTGGACTGAAACTCCAGTGCTGTGATTTGCCAGCTGCAAGTACTTAATCTTTCTCATGTCCCATTCTGTCTGTAAAAATGATCACCCTCTTATACGGTGTGTGACTGCTGCATGAAATGATGCACAAGTGCTTAGCACCATTCTAGCACTTCACATGCCTTCATTTAGTTACTATTAGTTCCCTCCACCACAGAGGCAACAAAGCAATCAGAACTTCAAATAAAAGCCATTCTTCCCAACAAACTTACTGCCCACAAACAACCACTCAACTACAATTGAGACTAACAGCCTTCTGGTGATCAGCAAGATCACAAAGTAAGATTTAATTCTGAGATCAATGCCAAAAATTTAGTGAGACAATTGGAATCCTTTCCTTTTATTAAATTCATTGGGGTAACACGTGCTCACCACTCAAAGGCCAGCCTCCCTCTATCCCATATATTTGACCTCCTTTACCCTCTACCTGTTGTCTGTGTCTAGAAGTTTGTTTTATTTGTTCATTTGTTGCTTTTTTGGAATTCTTTCCATGTCAAGCATCTAAACATTAACGCATCTTTTATACTGTGTTAGGCACTGAAATCTCTGGAAGGGCCAACCTTACAGAATCTGGTATTGCATACTTCCCCCTTGGTTTTAGAATAATTGTTAGGAAGCAAACTGCTGCCACCACCAAAGGAGCACACACCTGCTGTGATGCTGACCTGCAAGGCTCCTTAAGGGAGGCTCTTTTAAAGTCCCAAGGCAGCCTGAAGTAGCACTGTGTGGGGACACAGTCCATTAAAAGTGGGAAAACTCTCGGTGCCTGACCATGAGGTAAACCACTTTAAAAATGAGAGAACGGATACTCTCAGAAGTAAACTGGCTGTGAACACCCATCTATTGGAGGATAATGTCCTCTATCATCCAAATGCACCCTCAACTGATTCCCAACATCTCTAAAACAGATATTATTCACAGACAGGATATAAATAAGCTTACCGTCTGATTTCCCATCGCAAACATTAGAAGAAAAATATGGGTGTCATTCCTTGGTAATTCATGTTATACTCATATTTTATATTACACTTATTTTCAGCCATAACTAAAAACACCAAGTAAATTATAAAGCAACAGCCATTCTATAAAGATTCTTTTTATGTGGCCTTTTTTGTGAAAGTGATGAGAATCAGGATGGATCTTAAATAGACCCATTTTGTCAATAAAAAACAACAATTTTAATGGTGAAATCAGAAAACATGAATGAGTTACATAACTCTGGCCAATTTAGCTACCAAACAACATCACTAACCAAAGTACATGCTTCAGTGTACTGTGGTTTCTCCCATGAACTAGAATGACAACTCAACATTCTAACATAAAAACCAAAGAGCTTTTTTCTGAGGGAGTAAAATGTTTCAGTGCTGAAGTTTTCTAACTACTTAGAAAAAGAAGTTTAATGACTCCTCCTAAAAACTTAAAGTCAAGTAACTTAATTGGAAAGCAGGACAAGTCCATTTCTCTCCAAATCTAAATCCTGACTCACAAAAATTAATTGCCATTTTTTGAAACTAATAGAAATGAAACCCTAATGAGAACTTTACTAATATAAATACTCTCTATTCAACCTGCCCCCCAAACTAGACCTCTGGCTGTCTGCTGTTTCCACTTGTTAACAGCCCAATTATTTGAAATCAGAAACCCTTGGCAAAGTAATTTTCTAAAGGTAGACTGTCCACTTTATCCAAATGCACATCTCTACTAGACTGCAAGGAGCAAAGAACAGGCAATAAAAAGTGGATCCCGCAGAGGCAGGGTCAAATGAATTATTCTAGTTAATAATCATGCTAAACACACCTGCTACCCATGAAACACATTTCCTCTCAGCAATGATCTGATCTGATGGTCACCGGCTATGGAAAAAGGCCCGGGGCTGAGACCAGTGCCAATGCAGGCATGAACATGAACACGGCACATGACTTCTCTATCTTCTGGAGGCCCACTACAGTCCCACTTCAATTTGTCCTAACAGCAGAGCTGACCAAGAGATTACTCAAAGGCACCTAATTCTGGCCAATCCCAATTTAAATGTAGAAGCTAATGTAACCTGAAAGCAACTAAACCCAAAATTACCTACATACTATATGGTGGCGCTTCAACAACTGGCTCATTGAGACACTGTTATTTTTGCAACTGTATCTGGAACTTAAGAGATTAATCTTACTAATTTTATGTAAATTTTTTTCACTATTGTCATGTTTGGAGTGTGATGTATATAATTTGAATACAGTCATATTCTTAAGTCAACCATTTGAACAAAAAAAGGAAGAGTCTGCCCACATGAAAACAATTACGTGCCAACATATAATACATTCTGTACGCACAAAAGGTCCCATCTTTCTTCTCTGCATGCATATGTATGTTTTTACTGCCTTATGAGATATATCAATGGCTTTCACATCAGATTCAACATGACATTTTCAAGAAAAATAAGAAAAATAATTTTATTTTATTCAAAAAGAAAAGTAATGCAGAAATGCTTTTAAAATTCTCATCAAGGTAGTACCAGAAAAAGATTACTTCTAAAAAGTTCCATGTAAGTACTTAGAAGACTCATTTCTTAGAAACTGTAAAAAAGATTATAAATATAAGTATTTGCATTTCTGCCCTTGCATCTGTGCCTTGCAAGGTGCCTGCTTCTTCTGTCCTTCCTATACTTTGGATGGGTGTTCGTTCAGTGTGGCACCGTTTGGGAACTCAAACATCACTCACTGAAAAGCAGATGCCTCACCCCACCCCCCAAAAAAGCATGGGTCCTAACTTGTAAGACAAATTAGCTGACACCTCCTACAAAGCTATGTGGACCAGAGCCCTCACCAGTTCATTTTACAAGTCATAAAGAAAGTAGAAAACTAAGAGACTTAAAACCACTTTATCAGCATGACACACAGGGAGTGTGCCAGAAATCATTTTGTTAGATGTAAAAACATAATATGCATGAACACAAGATGCAATTTCAAAGGTAAAAAAGCTGACAATTTCCAGCTTCCAAACTCAGGTGACCACAGAGCCCAGGCCAGATGGAGGACAAGTGAAGAGGACAGAGTGGGGACGGAGGGCGGTATTCCCCACCCACGACAGACAGCTGCTATGTGTGCCAGTCAGTCGTTACCAAATGGCAAGACCAGCCCAGCGCGATCACACCTTCCTATTTTCCCGACACACAGAAAAACCTTACGTAAATTTGTGTACACCGTTTTACGTAAATCTTCCAATTTTTAAGTTTTGGCACCTAATTTATTTTTTTTAACTATAAAGCTTTTTTTTTTTTTAAGCCTGTATGAAATGCAACAAAGTAGACAGTTCCCAAGTTTACAGGAATTAAATTTATTCCATTCATCCGTCATCCATGCTGAAGGATTCACAGGCACAATTGTGAACAAGAGACACAAGTCCCTGTTTTCCCAAAGTTTACAGCGCACCCAGACGAGCAGTGCACTAGGTTGAAAACAATCATAATGGTGAACACCATAGATTGTAAAACTGCTATTACTGTGCAGTGCAACCTTGCCACGCCAGTGTTTTTCCTTAATCCTCTCCTTTTTGAAGGCACCTCAATTGCTAGCATTTGAAGGATACTGACAACATCTTGTATCTTATTATTATTGCCTTTGGCTAATTAAATTCAGAAGTGTCTCTCAACCCAGACAGCTCAAAGCTGTCATAATTATATGTCATATGTCGTAATTACTGTGGGTGTCACACATAACAACACCCTCTGATAATATGGCATCAACATCTTCCTTTATGAGACTGAGATTATACACTGGCTATGCCTTTTTGGAAGCCTTTGTAGTGAGCAGAATTGGCAAACCTAAGGCAGAGAGAATTGTAAAATGAGACCACAGACCTGGATAAACTCACACCCTTTTTACAGTTAAAAGGAGGCCCTGAAAAGCAGTGGCAGCTGCCTACACTGCTGGGAAAGTAAATCTGGCTGAGGGATGCTCACAATCTGCACCTCTCACCTCTGCAGACTCCATGGTTCTGAGGAACAGAGAGCGAGGGGCCAAGGGTGGACCCCAAATTGGATGCATCAGAGGACAAACAGATTAACTAATAATAATACTGAGTAGCAAAGCTTCCAGAAAAGAAATCGTAGCATTGGCACATACAGTTTGTTTGGGGTACCACTACTATTAGCTCTCCACTAAAATACTCTATCCCTACACAGCTTTCTCATTTCATAAAACAGGAATGGATCACATTACACATAAAACTGGAACAACAGTCCTAGCCTTCACTTCAAAGTGACGCCTGTATTCAGGTTCAATCTCCCCACAGACACTTGCCCAGCCCTGCCTGTTTTCCTGCCCACCCATTCCACTCCATGCTCCATCCCTCCTCTGTGCTCCCAGCACAGTTACATTACCCTGTCCAAGCACCACAGACGTGTAAGTACAGCCTGGGGAGGGCAGAGGGATTAAACCACTTTTCCTCCTCAAACACGATGCTCATTCCTTTAGGGCAACAACAGTTATCTTTGTGATGCCAGCACCTAGGACAATGCTGGCACAGGAGACATTTGATAAATGCTTATTAAAATGAATAAATCTATTATTCAGTCACTTCTTAATTCAGTCATAAATCCTATCCTCTCACTCCTTTCTGTATGAAATCTCAAAGAAAAGAGACTGATAATATCTTGACACCACAGGTCTTTATATGTTTGAGTGGTAGAGAACACAGAAGGCAGTTTGCAACAATAATTTTCTTTAAACATCTGCACAAGTTATATACCAAGGATGTCAAAAAAAGTATACTCATTTTAAGAGATGTTATCTATATATTACTTTTCAAAGTTGAATTAAACTATGGCAGTAATGTGCAATATGACATTCACTCAAAAGATGGCATTAATCAAATGAATGCTAGCACCACCGTGCAACAGGCAGGACAGTCCAAGAAAATGGCAAAAGCACAGTTGTCGTTCGAGGAACTCAAGACCATTTGGCAAGACATTTGGATAGGACAAAGAGGTGCAGTTGAGTTCCCCGCCCCCATTTTCCTGACTTAACACCCCTGATTTCTAACTATGGGAGACTTTAAAGGATGTACTTTAAAGGTAAAAAACCGGCTACACTGGCGGTACTTGGGAGAGACGGAGAGGGCATCCAGAGCCATACAAGTGGACACTTCAGTCACCATTGCTCAAGCACACACTAGTTCACTATGGACAGTGATGGTAACCACTTTGAGCACAAGAAGTCAAAGGTGACTTGTATTCATCTTTTGTTATAGATATATACTGAGCATTATTAATACAATTTTAATAGTTTCTTCCCTTTCTTAAAATGTGTATACACTTTTTGGCATCTTCTGTAGTTCTTGTACACCTTGATGCTGGAGTCTGACCCGAGACTGAGCTTCCCCATACTTGGTTTTCCAAACCCAAACATGTGACCAGCCTAACTCTTTCTACCGTCAAACCAAGCTCCAGCTTCTAAACAGGATTCTATCATAAAAGGAGCAGTTATAGAATGTTACTCAGCAGTAACAGCTACAGCCTCTATTTTAATTGCCAGTGCCATTTTCATTTGAATATCCTTCTTTTTCCTGGGCAAACTTCCTAAGAACTGTTCATTCATTTTTTCCACGCCATACTGATTGTAAAACTCTTTCTGGATCCCCCTGACATGGTGGTTATCAGGATATTTAAAGAGTAAACCTGTGTGGTGAGAGGATTTCAACTACTGCATGCAAGAAGGGAGCTGTCAGGGGAAAAGTTATTAAGAAGATATCAACCAGAACGTAAAAGGTCACTGGATTAGCAAGAGAAGCACCGCTGATGTCAAAGACACACCGATGACGAACACCGTCTGAACGTGAAAGTTTCAATATGTTTAATGTGCTGTCTGGAAAAGTGTACTCAAAGGAATGCTCCAGGAAAACCCTGGCTGCCTATTCTGTCTGGGGGAACACAAAGGCTTTCAAAAAAGAAGAAACCAAAGGAAAGGAAAAAAAACTTTCTCTCAGTAAAAGGGCATGCTAAATGCTGGTCAGCAGGAATGGCAAAGTCAAGAGCACTGGACATGGCTGAGGCAATGTTAACCTCTTGTCTTTCAGGGCAAGCTTGTTAATGTGCTATCCCCAGCTGGCAGGAGAGACAAGTTTTCTGTTTACATTTAAGGAGCTCCACTTCCTGAAGAAGCAGCATTAAGAACACTCATTAGCAATTAATAGTCTACAAGCTTAAAAGGAAAAGACATAAGAAATATGACAAACAAAACATTTGCTAGGTGCCCTCTAAGATGTGCTAAATGCTGGTCAGGACCAAGAGGCATCTAACTTTATCCCCACCCCACACACCCCTAGTGAGTACCTACTGACAGGAGTCACTGAGAATTTAAGAATATAAAGTGCCATGCCAGCCTCAGGAAGGTTAGAAATTTCACAGATTAAATTAGGAAATCAGCAATCTCTTATGTTAACACTTCTGTTCTTAACCTAATTGTTTCCTTATTTAGCTGTTGGCTGCTATATTTCTTCTACAGAGACTTTTTTTTTTTTTTTTTTACTTTTACTAGTATTTATTTGAATTTATTCTGAGGCCATAAGTTTTTGTTTCTTCAGCTTCTTTTGAGAGATCTTTTTCTTCTGTGCAACCTCCTCTTCCAGTTAGGAACAGTCTGCTCCTTTTCAGTCAGAATCATCTCAGTGTGGCAGAGAGAGCTCCTGTAGGGGTATATGCGCCCCTGAGCCCGGTATGTCCTGTGCCGCATCTTGGGAGCTTTGTTCACCTGGATGTGCTCGATGACCAGAGAGTGGACACCTAACATCCTTTAGATACTTGGTGGCTTTCAGATATGCATATCCTTGATGGCCTGGGCAGTTCCACGAGTGTTCTAAAATGAACACGAAGATTTGAGCCTCTTGATTTACGTGATTTTGTGGGGTTCTCTGGGTCAAGAGAACAGAGAACCATTTTCAGAGAACCCTCAGTCCACTCTCGGGAAAAGCCAGAGATTATTAAAATAGTAAAGTAATAGAAAAAGTTGGAAATCGGGCTGATGTTTATTCTTTCTTTCATGCTCAAAACTAGCTGCTACATTTTTAAATCTCTAAGATGCACTAAAGGTCCAAAACAAAGACAGTTTAATATACTACTACGTCCCAATATTCTTTCACTGTGATTTATACTGCCACACACAAAAACTTATGTCCAAACCTGATTTTTTGTAATTCAAGAACAGTATACACTTAGGCATATTAAGGGGAGCAAATGTTATTTAGCCATGTTATCTATTCAGAGTGGAAATTACAATAAAACAGACATATTTTATTTAAAAACAACAGTTCAAAACAAAGGTCTTGAATTTCACTCCCCAGTATATAGTCAAGAGAAACAAAAGCATGCATCCATGCAAAAATGTGCATACAAATGTTCACAGCAGCATTATTCCTAAGCCAGAGAGTGGAAAGAACCCAAATGCCCATCAACTGATGAATGGATAAACACACCTAAAATGTGGTATATCCATACAATGGAATGTTATTTGGCAATAAATAAGGTATGAAGTACTAATGCATGCTACAACATGAACCTTGAAAACATGATGCTAAGTGGAAGAAGCCAGAAACAAAGACCACATACTGCATCATTTCATTGATATAAAATATCCAGAACGGGCAAGTACCTACAGAGACAGAAAACAGGTTAGTGGTTGCCTAAAAGAGTGGGGGAGAAGGGAATGGAGAGTGACTGCTACAGGGTTTCTTTTTAAGGTGATTAAATGTTCTAAAGCTGTAGTCATGGTTGCACAATTCTGTGCATACAGCGAATTCTACTGAATTGTATACTATTAATAAGTGAATTACATGCCGTGTAGATTACAACTCAATAAAGCTGTTAAATAAGCTATTACGTTGCTTCTGTCCACATTGTTTCTTATTGTTGTTCTTGTTCATTACTTAGTTGGCAATTTTTTTTTTAAATCTTGATTCATAATGAGAATGGCTTTTTGTTTTAAGAAAAGAATCATCCTTCTCCTGCTACCTATATAAAATGACAACCCAGGGCTTCAAACTTGACATGACTTCGGATAATGAAAATTAACAGAGTCTCTTATCTGGAGAGCCAGAACGGAGGAGAGAAGCTTGCCAAGAACTCACACTAATTAAATCCAGAAACCATCAGGACAGAAAGCAGGAGAAGAGCGGCTGTGGGCATGGAAGAGCTTTCTCATAACTGTGGTGGTTCCTTTGCATACATAGAAATGTTTAGAATGTACTCCACACAGCTGCAAAGTATTAAGGATGCTGTAAACACATACAAGGTAAACGGCATCACATACTCCCAACAGAAACGCAGAGGCAGAGCCCCGGAGCCAGTAGGCGGCTCTTTACAATGGCCCGAGGGCTGTCCGGGAAAAACTCCAGCCATTAATGCTTCCATTTTTAATATTACATGGCTGGATACTTTCCGGACAGGCTTTGTATATTTTGAGAGGTGGCACAAGTGCTGCCTCCCTTAAAATGTCATCCCCCAAGGGTCTGTCGAACAATACCTGCAATGTCCACCAACGAAGTCATTCAACTCTGTGCCTCCAATAGGTCCTTGTTGAGATGAAAAGGTGTTGCCTCAGAGGAAGAGCACGGTAAAAGCCTCAGAAAACACTAGTAGGTTATTTTCTCTGATACGTCCTCTGTGTCCCAACCCTTTAGCACAGAGCCCTTTTGCACCACACCACAGGCTCTTAGGAGGAAACCACGGGCAATCATTTAAAATCTGTGCAGTCCCAGACCCTTGGGTTTTTGGGTCCCTGCCCTTGTTAGTGACCCCTATCCCTCCCTCTTTCCCGACCTCCTCTATGGCACTTCTCCATTGTTTTGGTTTTCCCTGCTCCTTGGGTCTGTTTTCCCCTTTTGCCTTAGCCCAGCTTCCACAGCCGGGCCCCAGGACTCTACCACACTTCACTAAGCCAAAGGTAAATGTCAGGACCCACAGGAAAGAGCAGAGGCTTGAGAGCATAAGGGAGACTCAGGCTGGGGCTTCTGGGAGCAGAAAAATGACAACTCTCAAGCACACGGGCCACTACCGAGGCTAAGCCAGTGACAACAGAGACAACATCTAGGCGTGGTAAGTCTCAGGTTGGTCCTGCTGACAGGGTTATTTCAAACACTCTGCCCACTTACAATTGTGTCCCATTAAGGGAAATTTAGGGTTAGTGCCAGTCAATAGCTTGGCCCACAGAAACTATAAATGTTAATACTTCTAGCACAAACATAGTTACCAATAAGAAAGACTGAAACATTTCCTTCCAGTGAGATTTTAAGTGTACCTTAGTTTGAGGAAGCTTGATATTTGACTGTTTATAAAACAGATAAATTAATAGATTTTCCTTTCCTTGGTTTTACAAAAAAATTCCCAGATAAAAGAAAAATGTGATTTTACATAACAGAATTATTTTATTATTTATTGTTAAAATTTGGAGGGTGACACTGGTTTGTAAAAATTACACAGGTTTCAGGTGTACAATTTCACAATACATCATCTATGTGTTGTGTTTTCATTCCCCCGCCCCGCCCTTACTCTCAGGTAACCACTAAACTACTGACAGTGTCCATGAGTTTTGGTTTCTTTGTTCCTTTCAGTTTCATGTTCTTGGTTTTTTCTGTCTGGCATATTTTCTCATTAGCATAATAATCCCAAGGTCCATCCATGTTGTCATAAATGGCAGTATTTCAGGCTGAGTAATATTCGATTGTGTACATGTACCACGACTCCGTTATCCAGTTGTCTATCAAAGGGCGTTTTGCTTGTTTCCCTGACTTGGCCACTGTGAACAGTGCTGCTATGAACATATATCTCTGAAGACTAAGGTATTCAAATTCTGGAGGTAGATAACCAGAAGAGGGATCAGCGGGTCATACACAGTAACTATTCTTAATTTTTTGAGGAACCTCCATACTGTCCTCCATATCGGTTACAAAACAGAGAGTTATCAGGCAGCTTCTACTTAGACTTGAGGTGAACATACAGAGTAGAGGAATATCACACAGCCTTCTGAGGAAGTTCAGTCTTTTCAGTCCTTTCTAGGTACAAAGGAGTTTACTTCTAAACAGAAAACTGGAAAATTCTGTAACTAAGGGCTCATAATCCATAAAAGGTTGTTCTGTGCAAACTGCATTATGGAAATGAAGAAGAAATCATCAAAACACTAAAACAGGGCACAACAACATGGATGGGGCACCTCAGGTATCCTAGGTACCTATACAAACAGGAGTCAGGTGACTATATTTGGGAGACCTAAGATGCCTTCCACATTTAGTCACATATGAATACCTTGTCTTTTTTGAATCCTTTTAATTGGTGAAGAGAAAGAAGACCAAAAATTGCGTCTTCAAACCATTCATGGTACGTTGAAACCGTCCCATGAGTGGCCGGAGCACACACTTGGAACAACGATGAACAGAGGCAAAGAACAAATGTGGAAGGCTGACAGGCCTGGTAGCGCCCTTGGACTTTATTCTAGGTTTAACATGGCAGCTTTAAGCAGGACAGTGACATGACGCAAAGTACGTCTTTAGAAGATCACTCAGAAGACTGCTATGTAGTAAATGCTTTCTGGTGGGGCCAAGTAAAAGCAAAAAGACCGGGGAGAAGGACTGTCACCCCCAGGCAACAGATGTTGGCCTGGAGTCCGGTAGTGGAAATGAAGGGGACGTGGCAAAATATGGTTTCATCAAATGTTACCGAGACAAAGCCAACAAGACTTACTGACAGACGGGAAGAGAAAGGTGAGAAGACACAAATGAAGACTCTGGTGTTGAAGAGCACTGGAGGGAAGCAAGGCAGAGGAGAGGATCTATCTGGAGAAGTACTGCTCCACAGGGGAGCAGAGATACGAGGCAGTAACGGGACAGGGGTGTGGAGTCAATGGAGGGGGTTTTATTCTCCTGGGTAGGGAAGAGGTATAATTGTTTTGTTTATGTGTCTAAGATAAAAGATCCCACAGGATGTTGGTGGCAATGATCCAGCAGGGAGAGAGAGAGAGACTGAGGAGTCAGGAAGGGAGAATAGAATCTGCATCAGTGGTAAGAGGGATGAAATTTATTCAACTGACAAACACTTATTGAGACCTATTAGATGTTCTTTTTTCTTAAGAGGTCCACAGTCTAATGCAGAAGAAAGTAACTGAAATATATTATTAAGCAACAAAATGAGCCAGCAAAGTTACATAGAAAGTATTAAAGTACTACGAGAGATGAAGAGTGTTATCATACTATGTATGATAGATCGAAAGGTGGGGGAAGGTACTGATAGCCAAACAGATGACTGATGAACTTATCTGGACTGTGAATACATTTTGGGTAAATATTTTTAAGCAATTGTTTCCAACTGTACTTTTCATAAGACAAAGACTTTTATCTTTATGCTTCTATAGAACTGCACAAAGACAAAATGATGTTTCATCTAAGACTGAGTACATCTAGTTTTTGCAGTCACTAAAAAAAATTTTAATGTTACCAGCCATAATGGCTCAGTCTTTAATAATTTTTAAAAGTTCTGCTTACTGTTTAAAATTTATCCCAAAATGCTATGTAAATGGTCTATTCTGTAATGTGAAGTAACTGCAGGCTCTACACTGGAAAGGACTGAGCCAGGAGCCAGGGTGGGTTTATGGGGAACAGTGCCACCTTATCAAGGTCAGTCACCCCATGTGACATCAAAACCTAACTTGCCCCCTGAGTGTGCTGCTCTGGCCAAGCAGGCAAACTAGTCAAGCATAATACGTGACATGAGTAAACATATTATTCCAAAGACTCATACATATTTTCATAATGATTCATTTCAAAAATGAGACTTTTTGATGCTGTAAGAACACTAACTGGATGAGATAAGAGTTGCTATTTTCAAAAACCACAATTTCTGATATTTTTTTAAAACCATGTAGTAATTCTACAACAAAAATATGAGAACTACCAATGATCAAAATCACAGATCTTCTGAGTCTCAAAATAAAACAATGACTCAGTTAATGTTTTCCCCTCAGACAATGTGAATTATATTTCCCTCTTACGACACCAACCTGCTGAGCTGCATCTCCATTCACCAGGTGAGGCATCATGGCTACCTCTCCGTTCAGCAATGGTGGCAGTTCCAGAGGGATTTGGTCGGTCATCATCATTGTGACGTACATTCATGGAGAACTTCCCTCAACAGCTCCCTGCAAAAGAACCACCGTTTTAAAAAAAGAACTCAGGACCACAGAAAGTCACCTACAACAACGATTTAAGTGTTTCATCTTGAGGTCGGCTGAAACTCAAATTATTCTATCATACTGTTGGTATTACCGTCAGGTCCAAGGAGGGTTCAAGCACAAGCAAGAGCCTGAACTAGGAGACCACAAACGTAAGTCTCCAAACAGCCAAGGAAACTAAACTGCCCATGCCTGGACTTTGTCATTTAGTTACAAATTTAAAAAATACATGAAGAATAGTAACTACCCTATTCCAGGAATCTGAGAATTGATGAGATTAGTATTTTGAGAAAGTGGCGTGTCAAACAAAAACTGGTGATATTGTCCTTAAAGTAATTACAGAAAATACAGTAAAAAAGGATGACCTATAAAAACCTGTTTCCCTTTTATTAGAATCAAAATACTGTAATATAAGCACTTGATCCAAGCAAGTAAACAAAGGTTAACTGCCTGTACTATAATTGTTGCAATTTCTGACCTTGCCATTAATGTGGGAATTAATCGTGTTCTAATTATCTCTCTCCCATCTTTTTTAATGGAATTTAACCTGTTGTATATTTCCATCTTTATCAATTATGTACATCTTGAACATCCCTGTATCTAGTGGCCCTTTGTGCAGAATAGGACTGAAAGGCAGATTTCATTGTTTCAACACAATAAATGATTTTCATACAAGTATTCAAAATAACACAAAACCCACTTTTATTCTGTAATAGTGCTTGCCACCAATATCTAGTTTTTAAATACAACAGCAGGAAAATAACAATAAATTGCTATTTTAAATTATAACTTATTCTTTAAGAAATATTTACATAGCCTTCACTTATGCCTAAAATTTATGGCACAAAAAGTTTTAATAGCATAGACCAAAAAAAACAATAAATACACCCACACTATTTTAAGTCAATACAAAAATCAATCACCATATAATTCAGATTTAAAGTCACCTAAAATTTCAAATGCAGGGTTATTGGTCAATGAACACTTTAATACTCAATATCCACATCAGACAAAACGGTAGGACAAATACTTTAATATCTCAAATTTGTCTCACACAGGTGTGACAGAAATAAAATAGTTCTTCTCATTCTTAACTATCTCCATTCTGAACATTAAATATACCTCCCACCCCCAAGCCCACTCAAGAGAAATTCCTTCCCTGAAAATATCAAATGATGCATAAAAGCCACCCAAGAGACTGTAAACTTTTTTATTTTGAATAGGTAAAATTTTATACTATTTATTATAACCCCATTTGGAGAAACTAATTATTTTAAGCACCAAACAACAAAGTCTTGTCCCAACCAAGGAAGCACATTCCCTAATAACAGGTCTTATAATTCAGTGTTAATAGTACCATCATGCTGTTTTATGAGGCAATTACTCAGTTCCTAAGCAAATAAAATTACAAAACCCAAAGCTCAATAGTTTATCCTGGTAGAAAACAGAGTCTTCCACAATAAAATTAACTAAGACAATTCCATGGACACTATTATGACATCACTTTTAGAGTGGGTCAAATGATGGAGTACTGATGTCCATTTCCATTTTCTTTATAATACACTGTCCTACGAGTGCAGGAGGGAAGAGCAGCTACTTCTTCGCAGACTGATGAAACGACACGGGCCTATTTCTTAAGTGTAATGTTTTATTTAATGTTCCTTCAAAACTGCAGGCTAAATAACACAGGGCGGTCACTTACATTAGGGGCTGAGGCTAAAGCACACAGGGACTCACTTCCACCATCCCTCATTCCTCCCCAAGAGCTCCAAGGCACCTGCTGGGGAGGCCACAGGGCACACCATGGTTCTGCCTTCTCTCCCTCCCCTCTGCTGGCGCAGCGAGTGCACAGCCCTCCTTCACATGGCGCAGTCCTGATACCTCACAAACAAGCGTAAGGATGAAACCTGCTCTCTGTTTATTCACCCTTTAAATAAGGCAGCAGGAGTAAACTGAGTTCGGGGTCTGCCCCTAGGTCCTTTCAGCCTCTAGGACCTTCCATTAGACCAGAGGACAGTAAATGATGATACACTTCTGGGGATGGGGGGTGGGATGGAGGCCCTCAGAACCTGCTTTGAGATGAAGCTATTAATGTTCCACATGGTTCAACCCAGTTAACAGAAGTTTTCAATATTGGGGTTTGAGATTCAAAATTCAATTAACAATGCTATTTTGTTCCTACTTTTTATTATTTCTCAGTTAGTGGGGGGAAGGGAACCACAGGTACTTGGTAAGAGGAGAGAACTGTGTTTTGGTATAAAATTCAAGCATTCCTGGTCCCCTGTCCCTAATACCAAAGAATATCTCAGCATCAACATTATGTCTGACACTGACAATTCCAATTTTAAAAACCTTTGGTTGGCACCCTGTTGAATAATGGGACTTGCCATAAAACAAGACACAGCAATCCAGCCCCAGTAGGAAGCACTCTAAGCATAGGTGTCAAGTCCAAATCAGGGAGTTAAACTCCAAGTTCTGCAAGTATAGGGTAAGAGTATGGGCCCCTGCACCCACAAAGGTCTCACAGATGTAGTATGAGAGAGCATGGAGACCCACGTGGACTTACAAAAATCCCTGGAGAAACTCAGTCCACAGGTACAAAGAGATCACTGCATTTACTTTTGACAACTATATAGGGAACTATGGGTAATGTAGTTATGCCGTAAAGAAAGAGATGCCTGGATCCTTTTTTTTCCCTATTAGATGATGGTTACCTATGTCATAGATGTGCAGAAGTTACTGCAGATTATTGGGAGGGGACCAGGGGAGGCAAAGTCAGGGGGAATTGTACATTTTACAGAGTTAGTTTTATGTACAGTCACTCCTTAGACAGCATATAAAGGAAACTTATAAACATCACACACGCCTAATGATGCAACAACTCATCCACCCAACAACTGTACCCTTTAATCATGGAGAAAAATGGAAGAAGAGTGAATAAAGTGAATGAAAGTCATGAGTCTCACTTCTCATGATCCTCTTTTGCCTAGACCAACAACTTGCTCAAATCCAAAGCCTGTTTTCTAGCCCTAAGAGTTTCACCAAAGGCAAACCAGACATGACTGGAATGCAAGGTAAGAGATTCATCCAGATAGGTTGGTTCACGCAGTGGACAATACTTAAATACCCATTTCTACACTCCATGTAATACATAGGATATTTTCATTTGCCTAGAATCCAAGAGGTTTACAGAAAAAACATTTGTAGGCAAGATGATGCCCAGTTATTAACAAGACACTGGCTGCCAATCTGTCCTTTAATTATCACGGACCAGAAACAATTTAGTGACACGGACTGTAGAAAGGACAAGGGAAAAGGGGGGAAGAATTATGAAGGAATGAAAACCATGGATGCTAAACATAAAACTTAGGATTCACAGTAGTGTCTTTTTGTATTTCCTGATGATGCTGGGACAAAAAGTAATTATTTTTCCCAATGCGAACAGCAAGTGAAATATTCAGGTTGTAAACTGGGAAAACCACTCGGTCCTCACACTGACAGTTAAAGGAGGTTAAGTCGGACCAGGAGACCTGGAAAGGCTTGCCATGTCATCAATCATTCAATGGTGATGGGTTCCAAAAAGTAAGTCTCCTCTGTTTTGACCGGTAACCCAGACAAAACTACACATGTACTCATTTCACCAGGTGCTCCCCAACCCCACTGCTTCGAGGCAACCTAGCGAACACGCCATACCTCAGGGAGCTGACAAAACTTTTTAAATGAAGTTACAAGATGAAGCAATCAATGTGGAAGGCTTACTATCCAAATACTTAACTCTAAGGACCAAAACTTACTTCATATGTAATGACTGTGGATGGAAATTACACATTTTCTTACCTCGTTATAGAGCAAGCTAGCCAAAACTGTATTTTTTCTAAAGGATGTAGGGCCGTTGTTTACAACAATACTAAATTCGGTCCTCGGTTGAGGTACTAAGAAGTTTTACTGAAGCATTCTGAACTTACATATCCAGAGAAATTCACCCTTAATTTGAGTTATGTTTAATTTGTATGTTTTTACCTCTCTTTCTCTGTAAGCAGTGCCACAAACCACATCCCCCACCCCCAAATTTGATGGCCATATCCTGACTTTGCTGTCCTACACCTTCCTTGGGCTGGGGAGCCAGACTGGTAGCTGTGTACTGGTCACTGTGGGGTCTCAGAAGCTCCCGTGTGCCTTACACCAGCCCCCTTTACCAATGACTTGCTGATCAGCTCTGAGGGAAGCTGAGGGGGCCAGACTGTGGTTCTGGGTAACTGAGCTGTAACTACTTTTCTTTTCAGTCAGAAAGTCTCTTGAGAAACTGCACTGAAAAAACAAAACCAAACCCACTCATTTTCCTCGTCCGGGTTCCTTCTCCCCTGGACAGAGGTGTGTGTGAGCTGGCCAAATCTATCGCAGAACGCGCGTGTATTCAAGGCTGTACTGCACCCACACTGTCGAACTCACGCACAACACAGGTCTTACAATGAATGAATCCACTCTTTAAACCACTACACTTTACAAACGAAGAATAAATGTACTATGAAACTAATCAGAACAAACAAACATAAAATAGATGATCTCTACTAGCAGGCTTTTTTCTAACCCTCAGAACTTTTTCCTTTTTCACACAGAGCTCCAAGATTTCGCTCCTATTCCTTATTTTGGTCTTACCCATACTTCCATTTCAAAGAATCTGGTAACAACCACAGGCCCTCACAACCTCTCCCCCTAACCACACATCCTAACACTGAAACCACAAGCGCTTCATGCCCGGCCAGTTCTGTTCTTTAGATTGACAGGGCAAGGATGCCACGTGAGCACTGTGGTTAATCCCCACCCCCCAAGAGAGCAAGTCATTTGTTAGCTTCATTACCTGCAAGCAAGGCCCACATTACCAAATGAACTCCTGCACTAAATGGCAGGGGTGGGGGCTGGGCACGCCGAAAAACAAAGTGAACAGATCCTCACCGTTAGTCAGACATTTAATTCCATCCAAATACGCCCCCAAAGCTTTTAAAGAGCACCTTTACTTTAAAAGAATATTACAAAAGATCTTCAGTTTTTACATTACTCTAGGCAATTGGCTTATTACCTTTTCCTCTTACTTTCCTTCGCCCACTCCAAGTCTGAAAAGGTTTTCCACGGTACTTTGGCCCCAGTCTATACCAAGAAACATACTGGCCAAATTCACGAAAAACCTGATTCTCAGGAGAAAACCACAGATCCATTTCCAAAGGCCAGAGAAAAAGCAGTTACATACTAGGAAGAATTCCTAACTTGAAAAAAAAGCAAGGCTTAATCATTGCTGGGAGGGTTTTAAGTCTGTGAACCTGGCCTTCAAATTAGTAACACAATGTCCTGGTCCTCACTCCACACACCGATGACCCAAATTTCCTTACATTAGTTCAAGATGTGAGTTACAGTACAGTACACAAATTAGCTGCAGATGACAAGAGAAAAAGGAACATAACAGCACTAAAAGGAACGAAGTGGAACCATCAGACCCAAACAAGTGGGCCGGGCTGGAAGGAAAGGTGCCTGACTCCCCGAGCTAAAACCTCAGTCAGAGCTGAGCACCGGCTCCCTGGCTCGGCCACCTGCACGCTGACGTGGCTTCTGTCTGACACCTGGACAACCGGAGGGAAGTGTCTGAAAAGTCAGTGTGGTAAGGAAACCAGTACGGAGAATGCGCATGACCGATTTTCACCTTTTGCTTCCATTCTGCAATACAAAGAGCATTTGTAGAAACCCAATGGGTTCCCCAACGAATGAGAATTGCTGGGAAATCATCAATTACAAAGACATGTGATGCAAATAATTTAAAAATCTAATAAATACTAATTAATAAATCATCTTTAGAATTCATACCACTAAAGTTAACTGTAATTCCATAAAGCCTGTACTTTTTCCAGTAAGGTATAGATTAACCAATCACCTTCACAAAATCTAAACAACATCTACACATTTTGCTTGCTACATGTTCATTCTGTCGCCTGAGAAAAATATTGCCATGGGCACATTAAAAAAATCAGAGCTTGATTCATACTTCAATAGAATCTTCTTCTCTATTAAAAATACCAGTTGACTTCTACTAGTGAAAATCTGTTGTGGGCCAGGTTTCAGAAAATTGTCACAGACATACCAGAGAAATGTTCAAACCATTTGTACATAGTAGTAAGGAAAAGAAGCTTTTTTTTCCTGATTCAATAAGGCAAGAAAAATCCCATCCATAGTCAAAATGACAATCTGACAAATGTACTGAACCAGAGAAAACAGAGGTTTTTGTTTTGTGTATTTGGGGCAGAGGGGTTTAAGAGGTTACTAAGAAATTACTGTATTCCCTTTTAAAACAATATAACTACCAGACAGCTAATGTTTTATAAGTGATTACAAGTTTCTAAATGGCTTCTAATATAAAACAAAAGCCTAATAAAACTTAATTTATCATGACAAACATTTGTGCAGCTGATTGATACTTGTTTGTGCCATGGTTGTTGTAAAAAAAGAAGAGTCAAAAGTTGACAATCACAGCACAGAAAATAGAAACAAAAACTGCTCTCATGAACCTCCCCTCATACAGGTGGCCTTTATGTATTTATGTCATCAGTCTCAAGGACTGACAACTTCCAATGTACGGTCTTCATTTCTAAGCTTTATTAGCAAGATTTAGAAAGACAAAGAGATTTATAAAGAGAAGGTAGAAAGACAACAAAAAAGAAAAGTTAGTGGTACACGTTCCTACAAGTAATGGGGTATCAAAGTACCACTGGCTGTTTTATTTTCCTCAGCACAAAAACCTCTATCCTTTCTGCTCCATGCTGCTTTTGAAGGGTAAACCTCTTGAATGAGATTTCAAAACTTAGAAACTCTAAAATACAGTTGTTATTTCTAGCCTTCTAAACAAAACTAAAAACAGAGTTCTGATAACAACTGTGGAAACAGCAACAGCATCAATAGGGAAAAAAAGGATTAATACAAAGCAGAATCACTGTGCATCTTCTTTACCTCTGATATTGAGAAAAGTTTGTGCATCCATCAGCACACGTCTGTTTTTGCCACTGCTTTGCCTGCTCCCGTGAGAGCTTTCCTGCCCCTTCTCAGTAGCAGCACTAAGCCAGAGCCTGTGGCACCTCTGACCAGGTGGAATTAGCATGTGGCCATTCACGTACCTGATGTGGAGCACTGCCACTGGACACAAGAAAGCTGGGAGTGGTTTCCAGGCTTTTCCTTGCACTCACCTGTCCCCATACACTTTGGATAACCATAAGGAAAGGTAACTGGGATAGATAAACACTTGTCTTTGTTTTTCTGAAAATCAAATTCAAGTGTATAAAAAAACAAATAAATAAAGAGGATATGGAGAGGGTCTATGGATTTTTATTAGAATGTTTCAATCCCTCCACTAAAAACAGCTTAATGGATCAGTGTGTTATGGATCCCAGGACTGAGTATTGGAAAATCTCAGTTCTAATCGGGAGGTTGTGATAATTAGCTTTGAACTTGAGCCACTAATTAATTTCTTCTTTTATAAAATGAAAGAATTACAGATTAGCCTTTAAGGTTCCTTTCTGCTGTTAACAGACTAGTTTTCAAATACCACTGCCTACTGTGAAGTTTAAACTCTTTGTAAGGAGAGGTTAACTCCAACTTTAAAAACCTCTTAGTTAGTTTTAGTTTCTCTTACATGTACCAATATAACCTAAATCTTCCGCATAAGACAGAGGAAGAATCTAAGTAAAATGGTGAAGAGAAAAAAAAAAGAATGTACTGAGCAGAATGAAGTGCTGATAATCACTGTGTTTTTATGCCAATGAAATCTAATTTTACAGCTGAGTTCTACAAGACTGGAAGAAAGACTCTTGCCATGGCTTGCCACTTGAATGAAAGACGGAGTGGTGATAGCTGTTCATGCAGAAAAACCTCTCGAGACATGAGCAGGGCCTGCAGGTATGCACCCAGCTGGTTGGTTGAGGCACAAATAGTCTGGAATCTGTCTTCTTGTCTGATTCGGGTTCATTAGTGAAGTTAAACAACAGTTGTCTGAAAAAGTTCTTAACCTTAAAAACATTCTTGCCTTTTTGAATCCAATTATAAACACAGGAGATTTAGGTGGCAACATTTAAATCCACAGAGAAATCCTGTGAAATCCAGTTTTTAGACTGAAAACACCACCACCACTCTGGATTAAAATAAGTAATGATAAATGCTTCAAGCAACAAATAAAAACAAAATTGCCCACTGTGCTCCAGAGAACAGGAGGAATGGCAAGTTGTCTAATGTACTAGGCCCTGCCTCCAAGAATCCATTGATGTATTTTTTTCAGTTTCAGATGACATAATACTGTATTAGTTTCAGGTGTACAACATAGTGATTAGGCATTTATATACATTATGAAGTGATCTCCTTGATAAGTTTAGTACTCATCTGGCACCATACAGAGTTATTACAATATTAACTGACTATATTCCTCAGGCTATACTTTTAAAAAATGCATTTTTAAAATTTAACTTTGCTTAAATGGCAAAGCATAGTTGTATCTAAAAACTACACAAAACTACCATATTAGCAAGGCACTGTTTTCTGAAAGGGGGGAAACCTATACATCTAAGGATTATATGTGAACATTATGGGTAATCTGAGGCTGCTTTCATAATTCTCGATGAATTTATAGAGGTTGCTTCCACAGCTCCCCAATATCCCCCAAATCTTTAAGGAAACATAAAAACTAAAGAAACAATTACATCACTGTACATACACAATCTCTAGACTTCAGCTCCACATCCAGGCACAAATAACAGCTTAGTTTTGCAAATACTATTAGCTAAAAGGGAAAGGGACCCATCAACAAAAAGTTTACCGAAGGTTCATTGGCTTTGTTTGTTGTTTCTAAATGGCATTTAAAGAAGCTTGCAGACACGATTACATATTTTATTAGAGCACACAGACTCCGGGTACACTCAGCACAATAAATCTCATAGCCCTCACTGACACCCAAGGATGAAAGTCTAGCATCTACAAGGAAACATTCCAAAGCTATGAGCTCTGATTCTCACACACATCCAAGCTAACATTGCCACATACTTTATCAAAGAATGAGAATAACTGAAAATATGTGTTTTCAGTGAAATTTAGAATTGTATGGCTGTTCCTTTATATCTTTTTCTACAGTATAGTGATGAAAAAGTCTAGAAAACTGTGGTCTGAGAATGGAAAAAGTCACTTCTAAAGCCCTGTGCAGGTCTAGGATTTCTTCCCACCTCCCTCCCAATCTACCTCCAAGCTGCATGGAGAGGTTGAAAAGAGATGAGATGGGAGGTCAGAAAACATGCCCCTCTTCCCACCAGCAGCCCTCCAGCACTACCCCTGGGACAGGTACCACTAGCTTGTCAGGGCTGTGTTTCAAGGTATTCCGGCCTAGGCTCGCGGTGTGTTTCCTTATCTGTAACATGGTGCTTTACATGACTTCTAGATTCCCCTTTAACAAAATCTAAATGCATTTGATTACTGTTTTCACAGACCTATTATGAATAAAATTCCCATTTGTGCAACCCTCTGTGAACCTAACAGCCATGCATAACACCTCTTATTGGGAGAACAGATGCATTGCACACACCAAACTGCTTCCTGGGAAAGGTTTGGAGGAAAAGCCCCAAAGCTGTTCCTTCAGACCAGTGGGCAAAGGCGCCATGTCAAGCACTGTGCACCGCATTCTTACCTGTGACGTAGATGGTGTTCCCCTTTCACACGTGTAGCAACTAAGGCTGAGAGAGGTTAAGTAATTTGGCCAAGGAGTCTAACAGAAAGTGATGGTAAGAAGTCAGTGCTCTCTCAGTGAGCTAGTTATAACAACTCAACATCTGGCAAGGAAACAGAAGTGGAAGGGCTGATGAAAATGCAAAGGTTTGTGAGTTTTCAAAAATTAAATAAAACAAGCACATGGAACAAAATTCAAAAGATAACTTTCATACACACTCAATGTAAGTACATTTCCCTTCTATCCAGTCCCCAGTTACCCTGCACAAAGACAACCACTGTGAATTTTTGGTGCATCATTACCAAGATACAGAATTAATGATTTTTAAAACCATTTTTTTAAAGTAGCTTAAGGAAGGTTATCAAGTAGTACTATGTAGTCCAGATGGTCAAAGGTTAGAGAGAGAGAGAAAAAAAGCAGAAACCAGATTATAAACAACTGAAGTTACATCCCTCCATGGTGATGTTTAATGACATGTGCCATGTTAAACACAAAACCAAAATTACTTCACAAAGGAGGGCAGCTTAGCAAGTTGTTGACTGGGAGACTATTAGAATCAGGTCTTTGGTGCAAAAGGTTTCAAGATTCTATTATTCAAAATATCTCAAAAGGAATAGCTCAAAGTTACCTTCTAAAACATCAGGCATGTTTTAACAAATATTTATTTAACACCCACTATGTGCCAGACACTATACTAAAATTCTAGGATTCCAGAAATAAAGACATGAGGTTAAAGAGCCTCACAGTGAAATGTTATACTTGATAACTAAAACAGAATCCATGCTGGACACTTCTGAGGAAACCACACAAAGTCAACAGACCTCCATGCTCTATGAAACCTTTCATCTGAGATAAGCCCCAATGTCTAAATTTGGTTTCCCAGCTGTGGCCTCTTTTCTAGTCTTAAGTGTTCCAGAAGATAAATTTGTCTTCCAAACATAGCCCCTGCCTCAATCGTCCTTTCTGATTAGCCAAACGAATACTAAAATTGTTTCTTTCAACAGCTCATATAGAATTTAATTATGTTTATTTTACAAACTCAGTTTTTTAACTGAAGAGATGTTATAAAACACTCATTATAAGGAAAATCTGTAGCACTAACCATCACTGATGTCTTATCCAATTTATACTAAAAGTATGTACTTCAAAGACTTCTGTTATGTCATTACTAATTTTGGATGTTGTTTCAAATGTTTGTTTTTTGTTTTTTTTGTTTTTGTTTTGTTTTTGTTTTTGTTTTTTTTCCAAAAAAAATGTCTGATTCTTTCCTATACCCCTTTGCAGAGGTGGGGGACAGTAAGAATAGTATAGGATATATTAAAAATTAATTGAGATGTTTTCAAGTTATTTCTTGAAGAATCATTGCAATTAATGGCATTCTCATAAGCAGCTTTGTATTTTACTTAATGTAACTGAACACAAAGCAAATACCAGGTGTTCCTAAGAGCTTATGGTACTGAAACAGAAAGTTCACATGAAATGACAACACTTATAAAGAAGCAAATTAACAGGTGCAAAGAAACATTAGGTAAGGGAACATCTATTTACTATTTCATATAAGCCCTTTACAACAAAATTTTAACAAGATATGTATGCAACCACATGACTAATTCAGACTAACATTTTTTAAAATAAAAATGTAGAATTCTTTAGAAAAAAAATATTTTCTTTCTTTCAAGGGAAAAAAAGAACTGTCAACTTCCACATAGCATTAAGGAAGATTTATTTTAAAAGATGAAAAAGGTAATTGGTATACGTATGGTTTATATGCAAATTGACAAATCTCAATGTTTGAAAGCATGGTGGTGCTTGCCTATACTCGAAATACTCCCTGTGAATACTGATGACACCATTGATTATACTACTATAATTTGTTAAGTAAATATAAGGGGCAGATTTACTTATTTAATGAATACTTATTCAGGCTCTGCTCTGTGCAAGACACTCTTCTGTACTGAAATCATACAAACTTTCAATTTAATGAGTTCGTTAACTTGCTTTAAAATATTTTCAGGAAAAATATTTTACATTTCACTGCTACAAAATGCATTGTTCTCCAATTAAATTTTCTTATTTTTCCTTATGTAAAAAGCATGAAATACACACAAAAAAAAATTCTTCAGGCAGTTCCCTGGTGGTGTAGTGGCTAGGTTTTGGACCTGTCAATGCTATGGCCTGGGTTCGATTCCCAGCCAGGAAACTACCCACATATTTAAAAAAAAAATAAAACAAACAAAAAAAAAAACATTCTTCAGTTAATGTTACTGAAGAACTCTGAAGCATGAGAATGAAAGAGACAAATAACATTTTAGGACTATTAATAGTTATAAACTCATGAATACCACAAAAGGGTCTCAGGAATACCCAAGGGTCCCTCATACAACACTTTGAGAATCATTGCACCACAAACCAAGCAGCTTACATCTAAAAATGTAAGAAAATTTGAAATTCACTCTCTAGCAGACAAAAATTGCTATCCCTACTTTACACCCTATATAGCTACAATTCACCTGACAGAGTCTGAATGAAGAACAAATTAATCCAAATGAAGAGGTATCCAAATTCTAGGATGGATTTCTCCAGGATTTTATGTTACATTGTATAAAGCGCCTTGGTGCAACAAATTCATTCGGTAAAATCTTGAGTAAAGTAAGAGCAGCAGACTGGAGGTGTAAGAAATAAACGCTGAGGGGTTGAGGGGCAGGTACTCCCCTGGAGAACACTATCAGCAAAGTCCCATTCACGGACAGGATGGAATCTGACTCCAATAAATCCAGGCCCTTGAGATGGGGATCCCAGTCAATCTCTCCTGTAATCAGACTCATGTCCTGGATGCAAAGCAAATGATCAACACCAAGGAAATAAAAACAAATTTAACTTTTGCCATTCTCAAGTAGAACTCTTATCTGCTCTGACCTCCAGACCTTACCTTCGTTTACTGCTCAGTGAGCCCATTCTAAATCCAGATGACTTGATCTAGTAATTTCTAGGGTCACTAATTTATTTTCTTTTGTCACAGCTTATTATGTCTTTCATCAGAAATTAAAAAAAAAAGTTTTCTGATGCATAAGGAGAGCTCTTAAAATAAGCACAAGTGTCAAATACAGACAGAACAATTAGTATAATGGTGAAATTCATTTCCCAGAGCAACGAATTAGCAAAATCAAAATACGCCACAGCTAATTGATTTACAGTCAGCAAATGCTGTTAGATAAGAGACTTCCCTTTTATTTTTAAAAATAGATTTAACAGGCATATTAATTTTCCACTGGCCACTATAAATAAATGGAACTCCAAACTCTTTCTTTGCAAGGGCCTTATGGCCAGTCCCTGTTAGCCTGCCCCCGAGAGGAATGTGTATTTACATTGCCGACAGGCCGCATTGTGTGCTGGTGGGAAACCACTTCTCACAAACCTCCCATTCAGCGGAGGGCTCCACAATAGGTACTCACACAGGAAGCAGGCCTTGCTAAGAGCACCTCTGGTTATTTCAGAGAGCGCTTCCAAGGCAGCAGGATGGGGAACCACTGTAAATGCCACATTCACAGGCCTTAAAGGCCTACACTTCAGGGTCAACAAAGCTCCTGTTGTCCACAACCGTTCTCCCCCAGTTCTTCTCAAGGTGAAAGGGAAACTGTCAACAATTCCATTTCATTTTTCTAGCTAATCTCTCAGGGTATCATTTTGTTTTAAAAAAAAAAAAAAAGAAATCACAAAGCCATGACATTTTTTCTCAAATAAACTAAAAATACCCCCAAATAAGTTATTGCTTTTCAAAGCCAAATGAAAGATGTTAATATTCAAAGTGTAATTTTAAAAATCACAACTTCAAAGATCACTTTATTATCTCCACTGAAAACTACTGTCCCTTAAATACTGACCATTTTTTGTTTAACTGTAAAGCAGAAAAAAATAATTATTTTAACTCCTGAAGTAAAAAAAAGGCACTGTCGGCATCATATCAATAATGACTTGCGCACAAATATGTGAGGAAATAAAGATAATGGTGGCCACTTTCATATGCCATCAAATCAATCAACTGGTGACTGAACAATACAACTAATAAATAGGTTTCTTCAATTCAATACTGAACCACAGATTTGACTCTTTCCTCCGTACTTGAGCATGGAAAAAAAATCAATCTGGTTCTTTCAAAAATGTGATTAAATTCTCGACCTGCAAAAATAGAGGTAATAGCTACTTCCAATGATAATACTGTTGCCCATTAAATAATTTAATGATATTGGACAAAAAAAGGTAACTCCTCTGGGCTTATTTTTTTCTCATTTCTCTAATTACAGGACTCGATTCCATGATCAAAGTCCCTGCCAGCTCTAATAATGTATCAATTTGGATATGGCAACAAAGAATTATCACAATTAACACATACATCTCAAGGGTTTACTGGATGTCTAAATACTAAAAAGCATCTACCATAAAATGAAAGGTGTATGTACCCATGCCAACCATAAATTATACCACTTACTAGCTTTCAGGAAGTCACTTCTGCAATACAGAAAAAGCCAACCAAATATACCACAAGGAAAGGCTCACAACACAATGTTTAGTGAAATGTACTCAGCATACACAGGAGAGCTTTTTTCCAGAAAAAATCCAGCCATTGTCAATATAACGAGAACAGTTACATGGCTGGATACTTTCCGGACAGCCCTCATATGTATATATAGTTGTTTAAAAGAATAAAATTAAATAGAACCAAAATGTTAACAATGGTTAACCTATGAATAATGAAAAGATAAATGAGTTACATTTTTCCCTTTGTACTTATTTTTAAAGTACACTACAATAAGCATCTATAATTTTTATAATGATTAAAGTTAACTTAAAACCCCATATAATTCAATTTACTTTGCACCAGGTGATTGTTTAAATTTTTGTGATGAAATACTTTTAACTACTGTTTCCACCATTCAACTTTAACTGAGGGACACAACAATGGAAGAGCATTTGCGGTTAAGTAATAGACTTGGTAACATTAAAAAAACAGCCCTCAGGTTATGCTTGCTGAGTAATCCGCAGATTAGGCACACTAGGACCAACCCAAACAGTTTTGTTTTTTTCGTTTTTTGTTGTTGTTGTTTTTTTTGTTTTAAGAAAGGAGGGGAAAGGTAGGTTCCCCAGTCTTACTCTTTTTAGATAACCAGTACTCCAAAAAATCCTCTTCCAACTGCCAAAATAAATCAAAATTTCTGGGTGAAGAACTCCCTGCCAATCAAATGAGACTCGCACAGATAAGCTAATAATAGAAATCTGTTACATACTTACTTAGCTGTGCTAACTATGCTAGTCCTTAACTTGCACAAAGGCCTTCAAAAACGTTGGCTATGGAAAGTACAGGGTGGGGTCAGAGTGTTCCTTCAGAATTGGCCAGCCTCATTCTCAGCAGAAGAGTACCCACTCTTTGTGGGTTCTCTCCACCCACTCCTCCCTCTACTGAAACCTTCTAAAAACATTTGTCCCATGTTTTTATTCCCACTTCCCCATATATTGTAATGTATAATACATGTTCACTCTAGGAATCTGGAAACACAGAAAAGCAGAAAGTTTCAATTACTCATAATCACTTCACCCAGAAACAGCCACTGCTAAAATGGTGATGTTTTATCTCATTTTGTTCTAGCCATAGTAAATATGTGAAGTTAGAGGGCTACCGTTTGTAGAGTACAAATTAATCTATTTTTTATTTTTGATATTTAATGATTATAACAATGATACTGACAACTTCAAAAAATAAGCAAGAACTGGGTCCTAAGTCCCATTTTCATCCAAGGTAGCAAAATCTTCCAGGGCTCTTGGCCTTGACATAAAAATACATAGGGGGCCAAGGAAAACAGGACATTCAACCAACATGGCAAATGTACACCCAGAGGCAAAAATTCTCTTCTATATGACATCAGGTTATAATGATCTAATACTCTTAGATTGTACACAAGTATTTAAAAAGAACTATGAAAAGGATGGTCCTTACAAATTACTACAAATTCAATTCTTTGCTTCTTTATTTAAATGTATCTAATTTCTAAAAAAGTAAAGTTTTATTCTCTAACAGGATGGCTTATGTTGACTGCTCATAACACTTCCCTAACAACTATAAACTTACCCTATACTCTCAGTAGAATGTACAATATATATCAGAATCACGGCACTTTGTCACAAAACACTTAACCCTGAGCCTCTAGGTATATTGCTGTCAGTAAAATTATTAAAGAGAACCACACTGGCAAAGTGTATGATGGGACTTAAAATAACTTAGTATAAAGTATGGAGATATACATCGCAGCATAAAATATCGAAAAGCTGAAAGCTATCTCATCCATACAATGGAAGACTAAGTATCCAATTTTAAATGCTGTAGAAATCAATCTGCTAACAAAGGAAGACGTTCACAACACACTGTTTACAGAAGATATAACAAAAGGGGAATAAACAGGTTAACAAATACAAGATCTATACTTGTCTTATTTGTACAAAACTAAAAATATGTTTATTTTTCACATAGAAAAAATACTGAATATGCACCAAATGTTCATAGTGATTATCGTGATATAGGTAAAGAATTTTTATCAACATATTCTGGTTTTTTTTATGCTTTTGTTGGGGGAGAAGTACATAGAACAGAGTATCTTAAGGGCAAGGTCATCATATTTGTCAAAAAATCTAATGGAAAAATGAAAAACAAGTAATGGCTCTCCGGTCAATGACAATCCTATTATATAAAACACACCTCCACGGCTTCCTGACGTGGCTCACTGTGACAGCTCACCTTCTAAAGCTGTGCAACTCACAGGTGTGGTTTCCCCTTCAATCCAGGCACAGCTGGGCTTGCAGCAGTGAGGGGTGAGGACTACAAACCTCCACCTCCTAGAAGCTATTTTCAGTTTCAAGATATCCTAAGTCTAAAAAGGAACCTTGAAAAGTTCAATTATGACTCAGACTTGCACACTTCAAAATATCATAACCCAGCATTTTTTATTACACTATATCCTTCAGTTAGTTACCCCAGGATTTCCTCTCTCCAATCGTCAATAAAAATACACTTACTTGGAATAACAGGATGATATGAATAGATATGGTAAGAATTGGATACAACTGTGTGTGAGTCCATCAAAAATATAAATTGTTGAATGTATTTATCACCTCTATTGAAAGATTCCTTTCTTTAACAAAGTCTGTTTCCTCCGACCTTCCCCTTACTACTACCACTACCACAGGCAGTACCTTAGTTCAGGAGTTAAACAAATCACTTCTTGATTCTGAAAACATCTGGAAACAACTTATCCTGCCTACTGTCTCCCTATTGTCTAACTTCGTCCACTCCAGCCTGCACACACAGACCATCTCTGGAACATCACCTGCACTAAGCCACTGCCCACCTGCCCACAAACCAGTGCTTCTTCAAGCAGAGGCTAGAGAAGCATTCACAAGAGATGTGGGGAAAGGGATTTCACGCTGTGGGAGAAGTCCTTCTACAATGTTCACCACGCAGGTTAGTGGTGCTCCAGGTATGGCACGGGAACTCCTACAACAGAATCAGGTGGGGAGTGAGTGTGGAAATGGAAATTCCTCACAAATGTTTACAGCGTTATTCAGTAATGCCTGAAAAAGCAGAAACAACCCAAACATCTGTCAACTTCAGAATAAAATGCAGTGTGTCCATACAATGGATCATTATTTAGCAATAAGAAGGAATGAGGTACTGATATATGCTACAACATGGATAAGCCCTGACAACATGGTGACAACAAAAACTAATCACAAAAGGCCACATATTATATGGCTTCCTTTATTTGAAATGTCCAGAATAGGCAAATTTTTAGAGACAGAAGGCAGGCTGGTGGTTGCATGGGAGCGGGGTGGGGTGAGGTGTGAAATGACTGCTACTAGGTAGTACAGGGTCCCTTTTAGAATGTATACAAATGTTCTAGACTTTCAAAGTAGTAAAGGTTGTACAACACTGTGAATATGCTAAAAAATACATTGAAATTTACATCTTAAATGTGTCAACTGTACAATATGCGAATTCCATCTCAATTAAACTGTTTAGAAAACAGATCCCCCAATTCCACCTCAAAGCTACTACATCAGGAATCCCCAGAAGGGAGGTCAGGCTAGCTCCCCTCTGAACAAGGGCAGGTGATGTGCTTTTCACTAAGTACCTCAGAGAAGTCATGAGTATACTGAAGTTAAAATCACCTTTATCTTTTTCGGCATTACGTGCAGGCTACACACAGCTGACCACTGAACAGCACAGATGTGAGCTGCACAGGTTCACTTATGCATGAATTTTAGTCAGTAAATATACAGTGAGCGCTCTGTATCCCTGGGTTTCACGTCTGTGTATTCAACCAACTGGGGATCAAAAACAGTATTTTGCATGTGCAGTTGGGAATGCACCAAACCGACTGTATGTGTTGTTCTATGCCATGTCACATGACAGACCTGAGCACCCAAAGGTTCTGGTATCTGGGGGGAGCCTAGAAGCAATTCTCCAAAGATATCAAAGGATGAATGACACCTGGGGAGAGTCAAAAGTGATACGCGGATTTTTTACTGTGGGGAGGTTGGCACCCCTAACCTCCATGTTGTTCAAGGGTAATTTATATTCTGTATATTATATGCTGCACCTCAAAAACATCTCAAGCCAAACAGAGCCCCTGTCATCACCCTCCCTCTGTACATCTATTTCCTACTCTGCCCACACAACTCTCCCTTCTAACCAGAGTCACACTCCCCAGGGAGCACACAATGCTGAATTTTGCTCATTACACTTTCCTCTTCTTTCCTAGAACATCCACCCAGTCTGCCTAGGCCTTTTCTGCTGCTGAAAGCTACCTCAACATCACTCTAGTTCACAATGGCCTCTACTAAGAACCCTCTGCTCCTTCCTATCATCGAGTGTAAAACAAGAGTGATGAACTGATTCCATATCTGAAAGTTTGAGCCTCTCCAAATAGAGACTCAAAAGAAACTCTAGGCAAGAGGTCTTCCCTCGATTCAATTCATTTGTTACACCCAAATAAGGTCTTATGCAACCTTCGTCCCCATTGAATGTATGGGGAGGTTAAAAGAACAGGAGAAAGAATTTTTTTAAAGGCTGGAGGAGGTGTAACTTGTTAAAGTCCTCAGGATGCTGGTGTAGAGTCAGGCATGTATGTGGTGGGGGCTCAAGCATTTGATGCTTCAGAAGCCACTCACTAGCTTCGGTCTATGCTCAGACCTCCAGTTTGCTGGGGTATCTACACTGGTCTTTTGTGTGAGGACACCTACCATTCCTGTACTGCTGCTTCTTTTCCAAGACAACACTACCGGTCCCTATCAAAAGACCTTACTATGTGTTGGTTCTTCTGTCAGTAATGGTGGCCTTTATGACAGCCTTTGAGAGAAAAGTTGTTGAGGTTTGCGGTATATTCTATGGTCATGAAATGAACAAAAAGAACTGGCCCATCCTGTGGCCAATTTGCAATTTTATTCTCTGAGGAAATCTAAAGACATTCACCAAAGCCCTCAACCTGCACGCACACATGACGTAAGGTCAGTAAAAACGCCAGAGCATTCCAGGTAGTATTACTGAAAGCAACACAATTTTGAAAGTTACTCTTCAGTGACTACACTTTTCAAGAAGAATAAATACAAGTCCCACATGAACATGTGTGTTAAGAGCTACTCCCTACTAATAAAAGTCAACTTTTTGCAGAAGCTGGGAACTTCTGTCACATTTTATAGGTACAAATATGCAGTCTTATATTTACATCAACTCTAGTGACAAAGTTAACTGCATAAAGCTGAAATGAAGATGCTCCAAAACAAATAAACAAATATATATGTGTGTGTGTGTGTGTGTGTGTGTGTAAAAAAAATATATATTTACATACATGCATACACATATATGCTCTTTAGAATACTAGGAAATTAGAGTGCTTGGTGCTACCCTAACTCATTTCTGAATCTATGAACTATCTGACTTCTGTAATTCCTAAGAATATTTCTCAGATGTCTGCAAACTAAGGGAAAATACCCACTGCTTCTTCAGATGGTACTGAATAATATTACGTGGATGGAGTAAAACCTTGGTAATTCGAATTAGTTGAGAAAAGGCTTGTAAATATATGAAAAGCATCTGCTGTAACAACTTTAATTGTAGCCAAAACTTTCAAAAGCACTGCCAAATGGAACTCCTTACCTGTTCTACTTAACAGATAAGACATACTTAGACTTCTAACAACTGCTACTTAAAAAAGGTATTTCCCCAAGTACTTCTGAAGAGTTTCATTATATCTACTCCCTCTCCCAAGTTCTCCAAACCCTAGCCTTATTTTGCTAAATTACTTCCCAAACTTCTAGCCAATGAAGACATCAGTGGGATGAAAAATTAATTAGCTGTATTACCTTCAGTACCCAGATCAAACCAAGTAAAGAATGATTTAGTTTTAGTTTGTGAGCTGGACCCTAGGTAAGGACCCCATTTCAGTTTATTTTCATAACCTTATCCTGCTACATGAGAAAGCAAAATGATCATGGATACTACACTAGAGAATCAAAACAGCTGGGTTATTCTGAGCCCACCAAAAACTATTTCTGTGTTCCTAAGCGCAAATCCATCTCCAGCTCCCGAACATGGCCTCTTGGGTAAGGGCTCTAGATCTTCTCACACACCCATTCCAATCGATTCAGTACCTGCCTGGAGTGCAGTGTTGAGAAAGATTCACTGCTCCAGTTCAGTGATAATTAGAGATGGCTGCCAAGGTCATGAGATTAAGGACTGAGAAGACCCATGTCACATATTTGGCATCATTGGTTAAAAAAAGCATGAAGGACCCTCCCACTCAAGCACTCTCAGTCAATCAAGAACTGCAGTAGCAAAAAAGATGTACATTTGATGCTGGGCAAGTCTTAGAAACAAAGTCTCTGATCTGCACCTCTAATTCATTCAACATGTCGGAGAAAATATTAATGTCTGAGAATTAAAAATTTTAAGCAATATCTAATAAGATATTATGATTGAGCACGCCTACCCAACTCATTTAACAGACATCACATCTGACAGATATCACAACCGAGCACTACTACAAATGAATAATACCTGTTGAAACCATGTATGATTGAAGTCACGAAAAGCTGAATTGACAGATCTGGAAATTCATCCCCTAAGTTGTTCAAACATTCACTGGTATATTATGTGCCTGGCACTGTGCAGATACTAAAATCCAGTTTTACACGTTTGGCTAACTTTGTAATTGAACTAAGATTTCAACAGACCTTTAAATAATGAATGGAGAGTTGAGTTTTCCAAACCTCCATATCTTTCATCTTCACAAAACAGCCTTATTGGAATCATTTTTCTCCATTTGCGCTTCAAGATCCTTCCATCAAAGATACCAAGCTAGTCCTATAATTGCAATTATGATTTAAAAATCATCATACTGCTGAGGGCTTAATAAATCTGACATTCAGCTTGTGTGTGTGGCCATGTACCCCATACCTTCTATCAACTGCTGACTCAGTACTGACTGCCCCAGGGAAATCCTCCAAACTTTGCAGACAGCTGTGTCACATTGCATCCTGTTTCCAACATTCACTAAGGAATTTTCCTCACCCCTAATGAATTCTTACTGTTTTTTTCCCGGGGTTTAAGAAAATCCTGTTGTAAAATATCTTGCCCCTAATCTTACATTGTATTCCTTTAACACAATATTTTAAAACAGGGGTATCCAATCTTTTAACTTCCCTGGGCCACATTGGAAGAAGAATTGTCTTAGGGTGCACATAAAATACACTAACATTAATGATAGCTGATGAGCTTTTTAAAAAAGCGGGGGGTAGGGGTCCGTGCATAATTTTCATAACATTTTTAAGAAAGTTTACATATTTGTGTTGGGCCGCATTCAAAGCTGTCCTGGGCCACAGGTTAGACAAGCTTGTTCTAAAAGTTGTTTTTGTACATTCTTGATTGGTATATTCGATTCAGAAATAAGAATTCGTTTAAGAAATAATTTGTTATGAACAAATTTTTACTTTGCAAAGTCCTACAGGTATTAGTAACTCACTTTGAGTGTACAAAGCTCATAGCACACTGAAAATCCTATTTATTCAAAGCTAATTCTGTGAAATTCAACACCATGACAAGTCAGTTCTCCATCAATGCCTTTTCTGTCCATAAGAAAGCTAGTTTCTCTATCACTTAAAGCAGAACACTGAATATTATTTGGCCATTGTCTACACATCTTAAAAGGTCTTACTGATAGATAAGTGTGTAAATATATTGTTTTTTTTTTATGCCTTCTGTACAAGCTAACCATTTTAAGCATCATATATTTCCTGAGAATGCTGTCGACACAAATATTGAGATCATATTCTCACAGCAGAACTCATTTTTAAAATGGTTTTTAAATGATGAATTAACTTTTAAAATATACTTGTGAAGATGCAGAAATGTATAATTTGCTGTATGTAAATTATACTTCAATTTACAAAATAATTTCTGCACTGGACACATGGCCTGAAATCTATACACTATAAGGAAGGAGGATCTCAGTGGCAATCTGGAGATTTGGGTTTCATTTAAGTTCCATTCTATATAGCAGCAGTGTGACTTAGGTTTCTCAGAACCTACAATTCATCTACAACATGACGTGGTTGGACTCAATTACTGTAAATTCCCTTGTAATTCTAAATTCTAATCCTAATACAGCCATTTCACTAATTTGGGATCAGACTCATAAATAAAGGCCGAGTTAAAAGAAATTTTCCCTAGAAAGTACCTTGTTTAGCCACATATGTTTAAATAAAAATTACAATAGCTGTACAACACTCATTCAGGTCACACCTTGAAAGATAAGCATTTTCAGGCTGCCAGCTTTTCCAGGAACGAGATATCAAGCACGTCCCTGGTTCTAAGCTTCTCATTACTTACTCTGAAAATGTGAACGACTGAGGTGATGAATGGTAAAAACTTCAATATCCAAATACAGAAGTAGTAATATACGGCACTATCACTTCTTCTTAACGTAGACTATCCCACAGATTTCTAAATGAGGTCAGCCTAGAGCTCTCAAGTTCTTCTGCAAGCCTTCATGTGGTATAAGATCACAAATGGAAAACCACTGAATTTTTGTAGTCCCTGGCAAATACCAAAGACTTCAAATCATATTTTTACATTAGCATTAACTTTTCCACCATGAGGGTTTGAGTTCCCTTCCAGCATGTTACAATCTGTATTAATTTCAAAAATACAAACACGGCATGTAAAATTTGCAATGAAATTCTCTTAGGTTTTGTTTTGTTTTGTTTTGTTTTGTTTTTTAATCAAACTTCAACATTATCTAAATCCATCCCTTATTTCTGAGAGGTCAAACTACTGATGGAATGAAAGGGTAAAGTCTCTTACCTCTCAACTCACTTTTAGAGTTCTGAATCTATTTTCTACCTAAATTTATAGAGGAAACCCAACCAAGTCATAAGTTCTTTACAACACCCACACAAGTATACCCCTCTTATCAATTTCCAAAATACTAATTATCCCACTGCCTTTCCCCTAGTCCATCAGGTGCTAACTGCAAAGTCCGAAAACTGGTTAACTACTGAGGCTCTCAGAGAAAACAAGTATTACCTACATTAATAACAGTAAAGTCTCCAAAAGGGCAACAGCACCAGGAAAAGATGACCACCCCTAAGATGATAGTTTACAATAGAGGCATGGTAAGTTATATGCCTTATCTAAACATAGGAAATCAATATAGGTATGTTTTTTAAACAAAAGAAAGAGGACTCAAAATTATCCTCTGCATTTCATCTGGGTTCTACTCCAAATTTTGACCATGTCACACTGCCTGGCATCCCTAGAAGCTGCCGGGAAGACATGTAACTGCAAACCCAGGTAAAATTGAGGAAAACCAGATAAACCCAGATGGAAACAGAAAACGACTATATATGGTATGTTTGTTTTTTCTAAATCCATCCAGGTGAAAATTTCCAAAGTATATGCCATAAAACAAATATTCTGCTTTGAGCTAATATATCTTATCTGAAAAAAGGACTCGACTATCAAATAAGCTTGAAAACTCTGGGTTAAACAGCCAGAGGTTCTTTAATGCTGGACTTGACAGAACTTACAATGTGCACTGACATTCTCAAATGTTTTTGAACACAAACTTCCCAAGAGCTAGTGTTTACCAGATATGCTGTTTTCATAATGCTGCCCTACGTAATTATTTTTAACTCTATTTCGTAAAATCTCTACAGAGATTATCTAATGATATAAAACGTTATTAGCACTTCACTTACAGCTTCTTCACATAAGAACTTAGCCCAACTTTTAGGTAAAGAGTCAAAGAAATTGGATTCACTGTTTAATTCCATAATCAAATAAGCAATTCATGACTCTTTAAAGGACTGATTGCACAACTCTATTCACCCGTATAATTTCAAAATAGAAGACCCATTTCCACATGAAACATGGTTTGAAATTCTCTAGTTACTCGAATTTCTCCAAGTAAGAGTATGCCATGTGTTCTATCAAAAGGGATCCAAAGCTTAATTTTTCAAGTCTTAAAGCAACAGCAAATCTAAAACATTCACTTTTCCTGGAAAAGTATCACTTTTTCCAAACAGTAAGATGTTTTCTAAATCTTTTGCATATTAGAAATAGAGAAGATAATTACAAATACAGAAAAATATTAAATCTCTCTAGTAAACAGGAAACAGTACAAATGGAGAACATACACCTTAAGGTCCCTCGTGTTGTACCTGAGAACTGAGCAATGTGGCCATGCATTTTCAACAGCTAAAGCAGTTATGCATTCGTAGTTTTACAAAGGAAGCATTTTTTCCAGACTCACATTCCAAGCCACCACTTAGAGTCAAAGCACGAAAGTTCATTCCAGTAAGTCTGAGCTGCTATCTCCTCTTTTGCATACCGTCAGCAATCATAACTACAATCATAAAAAGTCTAGACCTAAAAGAGATAGTCTTAAATAACCATCATATCATGTTCAAATGCCTCCAAGAGCCAAGGACATACTGTAATGTGAATGAGTGAAACGGTCTACCTTTCCTTTTTTGCCTCTTTTGGAAAACATGGCTATAGAGAAATATTAGTATTTCTTCACATTTAAATTTTCAAGTAAGTACAAGATGGAAAAAGCAATAGTCAGCTTCAGTGACTAGGAGTCAACAAAGAGATGGGGCTGCTGCTATCTGGAGAGCAAATGCCCCCTCTAAACTCAGCAAACTGATACTCAGCTCAAAACCTTCACTGCCATGCTGGAATGCAGGCCTGTGCTGCCAGACTTCAAATAAAAACAGAAAACTTGTTTTATGTGAAATCGCCTAATTTTTAAATGTTGCTTTCAATTTTTAAAAAACACTGCGCAAAGCCAGAAAGAAAATATGCAGGCCACACACCCGGCCCAGTTTAAAGATTCAATCTCATCAAATCAGTGGCACCCAGAGATGCTTGATCACTTGACCGAAGCTGGAAACAGAATCTAAGAATAGCATCTCCTCGATTTATAGCACCATGTATGTAACACGTGTTGATTCATTTAATCACCAAATATACTGACCACTACTCTGGGATGTTCCAGACAGTGGAAACTGACCAGTGCACAGAGAAAAAAGACAAAAACCCTTGTTCTCCTGGAATTTACATTCTAGTAAGGCAGAGACACACAACGAAAGTAGTAAGTGAGCTATGTTGTGTGTAGGAAAGTGATACTTAATGTTAAAAAAACAAAGCAGGGTAAGTGGAATTAAGAGGACTAATACATACTTAGACTCGTGTCTTGCGAATTATCTATTTGGGGCCAAAAGTCTTTCTCCAGCAGTTAAGAACCCTAACATGGCTAACATATAACTGACCAAATTAACTTTAATTTGCCAGTTTCCTTATCCATAATATAAAACTATTGTTACCTGTCCTACTTAATACCTACAATTGTAAGACAATCTTTAGTTACCCTTTGAGAAAAGTGAACATATAATATTTTAGTGACAGAATCATAATACTGCCCTATAAATCTTTCTAGACATTCAGAACACCTCTTAAATGTCCCAAGCACTTACTAGATTCTGATCCTTCAGAAGCAACTAGTAGTCACTAACATCATTAACATTTCCTCTCCTTCCTAATGTTGACTTATCCAAAGGCCACAGCCTGTGACAACCTCTATGAAGTTTGGGGTAGGAGGGACAGTATGGTGAAAAGGAGAAGACTTTTATTTTTTTATACCTCCTTATTGTTGTTCTTTTAAAAACCACAAATAACTATTGTAATAAACAACAACAAAAATCTAAGGCCACAATGCAGTGAAGAAACAGAGCTAAACCTATGTCTGACTCCACAAGGCTACCACTTTCATTTCACAAAAGATATATGGATTTAGCAGTGTAAAAACAAGATTTATAATCCCTGGTATTTTGGTTGTGATCATTTTTAACACATTTTGTACCGCTCACGAGTTTGCTCGTGTTTCGCGTGACATCTGTTAAGGACCGCTCACCAGTTTTCTCGTTTCTCACACACTAAAGTGAATTATGATCTGTAGTTATTCAGTCCCTGTATGACGTGACCATATCCTTTAGCCATCGCAATAAGATGTCTATTTATAGAAGAAATACAACTAAGTTTTTCATATTTTCCTCCCATCTTCATTCCCCCCCAGTATCCAGTACCTACCATTTTCTCTTATAATGAATTTCCTTCCTCAGCTACGTAATGTCTTTTACTCTGGGAAGTTGCTAAGTAATTCGTTTTATTTAATCATCTCTTTCTTATAGTACTTAAATGCACATGTATTATTACAGGACATTATCATTATAAGACATCCTCCTTGGGTCTCTTCTCCTGCCAGGTATGCTAAAAATGCAAGGTCCTGACCGTTTTTTATCCAGCCTATTTGTCAGAGTTTTGCTCACAGTGAACAACCCTGACAGAAGAGTAATGTCTCTCCTTTGGACCAAGAGCAAGTTCATTTACTGCATGCTAGAAAAGCAGCGGACTCCCAGTTTAGTGTTCCTCGGCAAAAACACACTCACACTGTGTGCAGCTCCATCTGGACACTATGTATCATCCCTATGGGATCTGTGGGCACGGAGGAACCAATACAAAGCATGCTGATGTTCACAGTGTTTGTTATGCCCCTGTTGGTGGTGCAGGAGTCCCTTGTCTTCTGCCAGCATCAAGGAAATAATAACAGGATAACTATCAGCTTAGGGTAAAATCAAACCCCAGATTCAACAATGTCAAATCAAGTTAAAGAATTAACATTTATTCAGAGATGTCATTCTTGGTAAGCTTATATACAACACTTTCAAACCCTCTCACCCCAAACACGTCTCATGTCTTTTGCATTTTGTCACTAATGTACACAAACATGTACGTGTACTGTAATGGAACATCTCACTCTAGACCTAATTCACTACCCCTTACTTCTAATAGAAGTAGCTAGAGTGCTGCATTTGGATCTCAGCCTAGCATTATCCAATCAGATTTCCACCGCACAGGCCACTTATGAAGAAAGTCGAGTAAATTCCAGGCAGAGTCCTAAAAGTCCAAATCAGGTCAAACTTCCCTAGGCCTGAATCTGTTTACCCATAAAATAAGAGGGATGGACCAGAGGGACTCCTCTCTTTTTCCAGTTATAATTCTGATGATTCTACACTCAGCCTATACATGGGTGGAACATTCTTTGCTGCTTTGTTCAGTGCCGGAGTGGTTTATGAAGTGTAGTCCTGCTGAAAAGCTGGAGAATGAACTAGATGTCCTCTGCAGATGCCTCCTGGCCCTATAATCCCATGATGTGCTTATAATGGAATTTGGCTATCCTTATAATTAGAAATGTAGTTTGCTGGTCACACATCTGGATCAGATAAATCTGCACAAATAGCATTTCACCAGAAGCAGAAATGCCAAGGATATAACAGCTGTGTTGTTACATCAGCCTTGCAAATAACAAGGAATACTATTTATCCATAGAAAGTAAATGACTACGGCACATAGGAATAAAGCTGACTTTATTCAAATAATTTTTGCGGTGGCAGAAATGTTTATAAAGAAAAAAATGCATTGGTTAGACTTCCCTATTAATTTACAAGACTGATTCCCAAACATTAAAAAAAAAAACCTCAAATACCAAAACACTATTCCCTTAACTGTAAATCTAGTTCATGATGAGTTCCTCGTCACTGAACATTTGGAAATGTGATAAGCTCCTCTGACTTGCATGTCAACGTATCATATGGAACCGTGAACCTAACCTACAATTAAGTATTAAAGTGTCAGATATATTATGGGAATATTCACATGCACAGAAAATAAATGTGTTTCAAGTTAACAATTAATTTCACTCAACCAGTGCTGGATAATATGAAACAAGAGGAAATTATTTTTCTAAAACAAAATAAAGCTCTTCCTAGCCAATTAGCTAAGCATTAACTACCTTACACTTTGAAGCACATTTCTTAAACCCAAAACCTTAATATGCTGATCTAATTGCTCTGAGGAATAACTGACAAAGGCGTGACTAATGGCAAACAGGTATGAATACAAAATCTGTCACCTGTTAGCAACCTTACCAACACAGACACTTAATCCTCTAATCTACAAGACTGTTCACAATTTAATTTTTCACATTCAAAAGTGTATTCAGACACTGAGTGACAATGAGGTGTCAACACAGATTCATCAATTACAAAAGATGTACCACTCCAGTGGGGGATACTGAGAACGAGGGAGTCTGTGTATGTTATGGGGGCATATGGGTACATGGCAAATCTCTGCACCTTCCTCTCACCTTTGCCATGAACCTAAAACTGCTCTAATAAAAATAAAGTCTTAAGAAATGTATTCAGTTTATTATAAATTTATATCAAGTCAATGCCCTATGCTGAGATGTATGCATGGAATAAGATCCTAAGATTTTAACCCATAATATGTAAGGCTTAAAATAGGCACTTTAAATATAAAGCACACAGAGAAAATCACAACACATACAAACATAATTACCCTGATCTCAAAATTCCAGGTTCAGATCAATAATCTCTGTGCCATGTAAAGAAAACAAAGACCAGAGAGCCACTAAGACAAAAGAAATACTACAGAAACCAGGGTTACATTTCTCATTAATGGAGAAAACAGCAAGGTATGGAGAGGTAAATAAAGAAAGAAGCAAATTTTTGTGATGCTAAATGAAAAAAACCCAAAAGGCAATCTGACACTTACCTAGCATTTTCTACTATTCACTGAAAACTACTATTAACCACCAGTGTCTTTGAATCAATATTTAAAAAAAAAAAATGGACTGGACAAGTGAATCTTTGGAAAACCAGTTAATAAATCACAACTTCTGATGTTTATGTATCAAATTTTAAACTAAAACCTTAGACTAAAATGACACCCTCATCATCAATTAATAAATTTTCAAAAGAGCATTAATTAATCAACTACTTCTAAACACGGGGAAACATCTTATCCAGTTGTTCTTAACTGATTCTGATTCCTAAGGAAGTTACTATTTAATACATGGAAAATGAGTTAACACTTCAAAAAATCTAATAGCTAGATTCAGAGAACCTAATAGTCATAAGCATTTTATGTGTAATCATGGGGTGCCCTTAATAAACAATCAACAGGAGACTCATAGTCTAACCTCTCTCTGTTTGGGGAATGGAAAGTTTTAACTAAGTAAACACATTCAACTTTGAACCAGTGGTGGGCATAATAAGCGACCCACCATCAAATTACAGGTGAGCGCAGGGCTTTCTGGCTTTATGCCAAAGTGAAACGTCAGATGAGCAGTTTTCATTCCCTTCAGCAGTACTGCCAAAAATTCTAAGATTCAAAAGGATGTCTTCAACCTGAAGGGCAAGCACTCTTAGCATAAGGTAATAGCTGAACCACACTCAACTTCAATAGTAAATTCATGAGACATTCAATCTCCTTACAAAGCCCTGAGTGCAGGGCAATTAGTGAAACTAGGTAGTGCACGCCCCCCCTTCTTTTTATAATTCTTTCAGGTAATTGGATGTCATTAGCAACTAGGCCTAAGAGTGAAGTACAAACTTTTTATAAGAGAAATCTAATTTTTCTGTTCTGAGTTTTTTCATTGCTGTTTTCTTACTTAAGTGGTATAAAGAAATTCCTAATTCACATTTAAAAAATAATAACTGGCCTACTTATCAATCTTTTTCTTCTCCACCCTCTATTTTTTTAGTCATTCATTTTAGAACCCTGCTGGTGATTTCAGGTTTGAAACCAAGCATTTCAGACTTTGCACAGCCACACACACAGGATTTGTTATCAAGGGAGTCAAGTCAAGAGCTAGTCCAGCAGTGTACAAGTCCACTCACCCATTCTTTATCTTTTTTTTTTAAATACATTTTTCTGCTTCCATTCTTTTCAATTCCAGGAATAATACTTCTCTCGTGGCAAGCAGAGGCCCGAAAACCAAGGAGCAGCACCGATCAGAACTCAGACATGCTTCCCTTCCCTCACCCAACACCTCACTAAATAATGCTCTAGGCCCTGTCTTTCTTTACTGGAAATTGAATTTCATCATTTTACAGGATACTGACAATTTCCCAGATTGTGGCTATCTAGGTAATGTTTACCATCTCCACAAACTTCAGTGTGTACAGAATTGAGTGCTAAAGTAAGACCTCACTCAATAATAGTAGCAAAGGAATAATCCCAAAATATCTCTGCTTTGGTGATAAAAATGCCTTGATTGTGAAATTTCTTTCCATTACCTTTTCCGTCAATAACTGCCCAGTCCACTTGGCCAGTGTGTTCTTCCTGGTCTCTCCTATTAAACTAGCAGGAGCACTTGGGAGTTGTGGGTCCCGACACAAAATCTCACCAAGGGCAAACAGCTGCTTGGGAGGAAGGCAGAGACCCACTCGGGATTTCACAGGTATGAAGATCGCTCAGGCTCCTGCAACTCAATACAGATTTATTCTTTTACCCCAATCAGCACCGGACAGTAGACACTGAGGCCTCATCTGATTCTGTATGGTTTAACCGCATGACACTTACGGTACTTAATATAAGCAATCATGAATTCATATTTTTGATGTCACATCTTCCTCAATCTGGGAAGGTGCCGATTTATACAAATGTCAATTCCTGCCACAGTTCCACAACACATAATTTCTGTAGGGCATGAGTTCCATTATCTCAAAGGCTAGCTAAAATACGTCAGAGCTTAGCAAAAAGACGAGGGGGGAAAAAAGAGGTCAGTGTGTTATCTCTCCTGTATCAAAATGTCAACAGATAATCAAGTAAACTCATTGCCAAGGCAATCATGGGACACTCAACAACAGGAGAACTTCCTGTTGAAAGGCTGCTTTGGGCAGGAACCTCCTAAACTTACCTAAATTGCCTCTCTCATTTTAGGGAATGTCCCTCAAAACACTAAGTACACAAAAAACACCTGGGTGATAGCAAGCAGAAAGCTATGGTCAAGTCAAAAGCATTTTGTACCAAATGCCCTCAACCAAAGAGGCCAGTGTTTTCACCCACCACAATCTAATGTTTCAGTATATTTTATTATTCACCTCAGTCTACCTACTGCTCCTTTCAAAGAAGCAAGGATGAAAAGACAAGGTAGACTTCTTTACAATCTGAAATTTACCATTTCCAAACAAATGAAAATGAATACTCCTGTATGCACACATTGTGCTATTGGTCAAATGGCTCCTCTCACCTTTTTCTGATGCAAAGAGCTCTGCATTCCTTCGGATATGGACACCAGCCAGAGCTTGCCCTCCCAAACCCCAAGATCATTTACATGACAATATTAGGAAATAGCTGTTTTCATATATTTTAAATGAAAGGGGAAGCATTTTAAGAATTAGTACAAAATATCACCTCATTTTAAAGACTGCCAAGTTCACAGAAAAGAATTTAAATCATGAGATCTAATTTGGTTATTTGCCTAAAATCATGTAACTAAACATGTTCCCCTTTTCTGTGCATTTTATTTTGGTTACGACTTTTGGTTTTGAGGTATCATTCTACTACGAAGACAAAAATGTGACTTTTTTTAAGGTTACTTTAATACTGTTTGCCCAAATACTTTTCCCGTCTACCTTTGTGAACTTAAATCACTAGGCAACTTAAAAGTATTCACGTTTTCTTTTTTGGAAGGAAAAAAAAAGTCAAATATTTCCATAGTGGAAGCCTTTTTACATGAGATCACAGAAAAGAATTCATTAATTCTCAATCACACTGGAGACCAAAATCTTTGTTCAGGGAAGGGCGAGAGCATTCATCAATTAAGTGTAGTAATGTTCTAGGGCTTTGTTTGTAAGTCCAGCATAAACTGCCATCTGTTAACTTGGACTAGGAAGCTTTAATTGATGTTTATGTAGCTCAGAATAAAGTAAAGGAAGAGGCCTGTGTGAAAATGCCACCCTATAAAGATTTTCACACCCCTGGATCAACACAATCCCATTCTGACTGAATAAAGTCATATTTCAGGCTTGCTTCCCATGCTTTCAATCTAAACATTAGTTTCTTGTGAAATTCGTTAACTTTTCAAATACACAGAAGAAATTCTATTTCTAAAAAAGGTAAATTGCAACTTCACCTAAGCACAGATTTTTAAATGCTTCAGACTTCTTCAATTACACTCAATTTAGAAAAGTCTTTTTTACCAATCCAGTTTCTTCTACTTCAAATGCTAGGTCTCCAGTTTTTTTCTTTCTTGATTAATTTTACTTACTATAATCATATTCAAGTTGTACTTAATGTGGCTTGCTCACTGGGTTTATAGTTTCGTGTATGTAAACTTTATTTGCTAAACTGAACTCAAACTTTGAAGATAGGGACCCTACCTTTATTTTGTTCCCTGAAACCTCTTCCCCCAACATATTACTTAATATACAACATAAAGTTTTAAAAGTTAACTTGATTTCTTAAAACTTTTAACAGTGGTCCAAATTTACCATGTCAAAGTCACTCTAGAAACAGTTATAATTTTATTTTAAAAGTATACTTCATTGTCCCAAAAAGTTAAAGACCCCTCCTGAGGCCCTTGTGACCTGAATAGAATGCACAGGTTTCATGACATAGAATAGAAACTTTCAACCTCCTCTTAACCACTCTGAAACTCAGGAAAAATAATTTAGTATGTTGGTTCTTTAGTAATTTTTAACTCTAATTTCCACTTAATTTTTTACAAGAATTAAAGGAAACTTCATACCTACACTCTCTACTCCCTAGAACCTGACATTTCATCTTTGCTTGACATGCTCACTCAAGTGGGAATGCAGGAAGAGCTCACAATTCAGAGGGGACATGCGAAACAAGCACACAGCACAGAGCCATAAAAGACCACGTGCAACTGAGCACCCAAGGAGAGGTCTATGGGCAAGGGCCTAGGTAGGAGTTATCATCACACTTATAGCAGCTAGCACAATTCTCTACAATACACTCTCTCTCAAAGAAGAGATTTTTGCTTTGCTCACTGCTGTATTACTTCCCCAAATACCAAGTCCTACCACATAACATGCTCAGTAAATATGTGTAGAATGAATATTTGCAGGAAAAATGTGCAACACATAGTAGACATTAGTAGGAAAGTAGGTGGTGTTAAGGCCTGGCACTAGGTAAATTTTACTTTGAGATTATGTTTCTTCCGGTCACCATTAGCCTGTAGAAGAAAAGGTTTGAAGGCAAACAAGATAGCCAGAGTTGAATTTAAGGATCTGTCCTGAGAAAAAAGAAAACTTGTTCTAGGTTGCTATGGAGTAGTGTTTTTTGAACTACAGGTCAAGACCCATTCTTGGGTCATATGATCAATTTAGTGGGTCATTGACTGGCATTCTTTTAAATAGAATAGTATAGAATTGTTATCACAAAGCATAAAGGCAAGTATTGATTTATAAAACTTCTGATTCAGGCATATGCATATAAATATTTTTGTGTATGTGTATTTACGGGGCTACAAGGTAAAACATGTCTCCAATGTATGTTCCAGTCAAAATATGTGTGAAAACAGTGCTATCAAAAGCCTATCTTTAACCATGACAATGTAAACCATGGCTAAATATAAAAATGCAAGGTGTCAAAAAAAATTAACTGATTACTTCTTAAAGTTAAAGGCTCTTTGTCAGTTGTATTCACAGATATCAAGACCAAGTTACCACCTGGTCCACTTCTCCCGTATCATTAATCATACAGGTGAAGATACCTAAAACTAAGCTGGTAGTCAGGGGCAGAACAGGACTGGAAGCTGGTCTCCAGGCTCCTAGTGCAATTGTCTTGTGAGTGGATCACAAGGATTCCAGCACAGGCTGGTGGCCATGTGTCAAGATGTCACACAGGGGTCTTAGCATTAGTCAGAATAGTCTCTCTGGTGCAGATAGATTAAGTCTTTGATATAAAACGACAACAAAGTATTGTACTTACCCTTTGAAGATCAGATCTATAAGTTTTCAGGATAAAAAGATAATGGGGACTTCGTTTACATGTGTATCACTATTTATAGTGCTCAGAACTTCAAACATGGTAAAAGTCACTAAGGAAAAATCAAAATAAAGATCCCTTCTTTCAAAGTTTTAGAAGAGACAAAGACAAGAAAAAAACATCCTTTTGACCAAAAAAATGTGTTAGATAACCCTCCGCTAAAAAGGAGAAATCCCAGTTTGAGAAAGTTTGCAAAACATAAGTCTTTGAAAGTAGAATGCTTCTTGCCATGTTTCCCACTACAAAATGAAATTAACCCCTCATCTTCAAGTATCTGTAACACAGTAGAAAGGAAGCAGTAACAGGACCTGTTTCACACCATTCCCTAACAGTCCAATCCCACTCACATTCTCACCACCCTCCACCTCCTTTCATAAGAGAACAAAATGACTCCTTATTGCAAATCCCTCAAGACACAACCCACTAACTTTCTGCAAAAAAGCAGCACTGAATATTTCAAATTTCTATTAGTTCGGATTTTTAAGTCATTGCCCCAGTTTTAGAGGCTTTTCTGTTCCTCTGTTTCTTTTAAGCCCTGGGCACAAGATGACAGAGTTTGGGAGCATCTTTCCCTCTTCCTCTTTACTTGGTAAGAAGAAACCCATAGGTTTCCCAAATACAAGGAGTCGGAGAAGTGATGGAATCTTCAATTTTTTCTAACGTTTTATTAAAATCAAGAAGTTCAAAGAGCTGTGACTGGATCATGGTTAAAACTCTCTAGTCCTATACACATACATACAGTCATACAAACATTCACACACGCAAAGCAAAAAACTTTTGTTATTGGAAGGAAGTTGGCAGAAGAGGGTGAGTAGTCTGACACTGATGACAACATCGATTATGCCAGATGTAGGTCTGGAATAAGCTAACTAGCTCCCCAACCGGTAATCAATCATGTGACTGTGGCCACTAATGGACACGGGTCCTGCCAAGTTCACATATCCAATAGTTACAAAACAGCTTCCTTTCTGTGCGTCTAAAAACAAACTTAAATTACCTTATTTTTCCAACCCTCAAAGCATAAACATTGCTATAAAGTAATAGACTAAGATATCTGAGACATCCTCCACCATGAAATCATCCTCTACAGACTGAAGAAAGATTCTATAGTCACAAGCAACCAATCTTCACTGATTTTAAAACAAGTTACTAACTTGCAAAAGCATAAAGGGCTGCTCTTACACAGAACTAATCTGACACCTTCAAATTAGTAGTTTTAACTTAGTGCTAATTTTTCCTTTTTAAGAAGGGTCAAGACTCTGCTGTCATTCCAAGCCCTTGATATGTGCTGCTATGTATGCATGCAGGCTGATGTGATGTGTGTGAGCACACCCATGTATATGGTTTCTAAGTTATGGAATACATAAGGCTTATAAATAGAGAACTAGATCTGAATAATGACCTACTGAAATTGTAGAACTGCTACTACTTGCATGGCAAGAGGGCCATCTCAGTGGCAGTCAACAATAGTCACAGACTATAGTTTAGCACCAATGTTATCAACTGTACAAGAACATCTCTCAGGACAGAGACACACCTTCAATTAAGTGACAAGAAAAAATGGGGTCTGATATATGTTAATTCATTTGTAAGCAACTATATTTCAGTGAGTCTTTTGCAAAGTCATAACCAGATGAAGTTTTCCCTCAGAGTTACCATCTTATGGTTCAACCCTTGCTTGAAGATGCAGCACAACACTATCCTAAATTCATGAGAGAAGGCTGGGTTTCCAAAAGGAGAGTTCTCAAGGGTCATGTGGTTAAGCAAAGGGGCGGTGGGGGTGGGAGGCAAATAAAGCACAAAAGAAAGGTGATTTAATTTTTCTGACAAAAATGATCAGAGTTTCACAGTGAAGAGGAGGACATAAATCAAGGTCAACTCTAATAGTAAACTTTCATAAGCTACAGAACCATAGACCCATCACAAGGCCAACCTGGTTCTAAAGCTTCCGTGAAGAGCCAACGACAGACCATCCGCCATGGTGACCTGCGTGAGAAAAATCCATCACAAATGCCTTTCAGTAATGCTCACCGGCTCCTTAAATCACCATGAAAAGTATAAATTGAGTTCATTGGCAATGAAGCAGAGTCAACATGGGAATTCACTCATCATAACTACCTTTCAAATTCTGCAAACAAACCATCATTCTCTTTTCTAGACATCACTTTCTAATGACACTTGGTTTCCCATCCAAAAAGAAGTTTTACCAAGTGGAGAAGTCAAAGTCCACAGGAACTAAATGATCTGCCCAGCTTCAAACAGTCAGAAGGTAGTAACAGGGCCAGAACAGGGTATGCTTCACCTACCGTTATTTTTTGCCTTAAAGTCCCAATTCGCTTTTACATCCATCCAGTCCTGGTTCTTTCTGCTCTACCTGCACAACATTTGATAATTACAAATAGGAAACTGAGCAAAGAGGACCTGTTGAAAACAACCCACACTAACTCTCAACATCTGAGCCGAAAATTTCTCTTCACACAAACTTTCTGAAGCAGAGTTGCAGACCCAGTACTGAACACAGTAGCTGAATTACAGCACCTGGCTATAGTAGTACTTCAAACCCTTCACTTAAATGCCGATGATAACAGTTCAATCACATAAACAAAGAAACTGTCTGTTTTAGAACAGCTAAATGTGGGGACTGCAGACATGTTTAATTAAGTCTGCCGAGTGGCTATGGTCCAAAACCCACCACCATCTGGAGGCTGTGCTTGCCTGCATTTTAGATCCTCACCGCCTCAGATGGAAACAACCACTCTGGCCCTTTTCATCAACATAAAGAAAAGATTAAAATAATTAGGTTTAAGTGCCTCATAAAGGCTTAGATGAAAGCACATTATAGGAGGCATCAATACCATAGTTTATGTGGTCTCATCTGAAATGAAACCTAGCTTCGTTACCACTGAGGATTCTCGCTGTTATTTTCATAGATGGGAACTCTGTCAACACAATTCTACTGAGGCAGGATGTAGGAGGAAGATGAAAAGCTACTCACTTCTTAAGGCTGCTTTTGGCCCACAAAGTCCATTTTACTACTTTATCATCACCAAGGAGCTGGACTCTTTACAAAGCAAGAACTCCCCTCAAAGGCTGAAAAGCTTAAGGGACTGTTAAAGCAATTTTTGTTTAGCTACAGAGGAATTAACAAGGGGATGGCTCCAGATGTGGTAGGCTGATGATCTCTTATGTTGGTGATCAAACAGGATTCTGTAGTTGGGCATTATGGTTCTAAGCATTCTATTATCTGATCGGTAAAAACAGTCTGCTCATTAAAATGATTACCATTTAATGATAGGATCACTAACAACCCTAGGGAGGTGAAGATATTGACAGATTCCTAAAACATCAAGATATTGTTATTATCCTAGGAAAAGGCAAACTACAAATCCTCCCAGATCTCTTAAATTTCAGTGTCCAATACTGGAGCCACTACAGCTACATGCATCTATTTAAATTTAAATTAATTAAAATTAAAGAAAATTTAAATTTTTGTTTGTCAGTCACCTTAGCCATATTTCAAACACTCAACGTGATCGTGGTTGTCCTATACAGACTGTTCGTCATTTCAGAATTCTCTTGGAAAGCACTGCTCTAAAATGCCATATTCTCAACTAATGAACATGCGAGGGACAATTTTTTAGCATATAAACTATTAGTATTTCACCTTATAAACCACATGAAGCACTCTAGCATTAAGAGCCAACACCCTGGACCCCAAGTGATGAATTCTAACCAACCACAGCTCCAGGGCTGGGACCAGTTACTTAGTATCTGTGCCTCAGCGCTTCCTATGTGTAAAACAAGTATAATTACTACACCTATCCTCACAGGACTGTGGTAAGAAGTACATGAGTTAAGTGCTCAGAACAGCAAGCACTACGCAAATATTTGCTGTTATTATTAAGCTCTACATTATGCTTCAGGGCCTCAAAAATGCTCACAGCCTTTTCTAGTTAATGAGGATTTTATTCCTTTTAGTATATGTGATTGCCTATAACCATTGGTCTCCATGCTATCTTGGGACACTTAAAAGATAAGATTCATTAGTCAAAATTTGCCTTTTTTAAAGTTTGACCACTTTTCACAAACTAAGCTCTTCGTCTAGACAGAATAAAGATGAATTCTGATAAAATGTCTGAGGAAATAGAAGAGATGAGTAGCGAGAGTATGGGAGCCATGTTTAGGCCAGTCAATCACTAATTCCTTACCTTTCTCTTCATGTGCTTTCTCAGTCAGTCAGTACAGCATCAGCTCTGACACTGGAGATGTAGAAGGTGAGCCTACGATCCCTTCCGATGAGCCCAGACAACAGTGTAAAAGACAACACAGAAATACCTGGAAAGGGCTGCAGAAGCTACAGGATGGGTCCCACCATGATGGGCGCAAGTGCTAAAGGACAGAGGCAGAGTGGGGAGGGCGCTGCAGACAACAGGAAAGCAGGCAGGGGCGTCACCTAAGCAGCACCCAGACCCGTGCCCCGGAGCGCACGGACAAGGATGCAGTGGGGTAGCGGCCCTGCACACCCTCTGATCTCAGGGGCCTTTGGGTAGTGCCAGACCGCATGCTCCGTGTAAGGGATGTCTGTATACGTGTATTCTACCATTAATTCTCAGACGAAGCCTCTTCAAAACAAACAAGAGGGGGAAACCCCTAAAATGTGTTAAATAAGTCATGAGGGTAAGTAGTAGGGAGAATTACTAGTATCCCAAGGTCTGAGAGAGACCTGTGGTCCCTAAGGCACAAACTTCTATGACACTGAATAGTTTTCTTAAGTCATTTTTTTCAAGGGTGATGACATTTCATTTCACTCTCCTGATACAGGTGCAAAGATGGCATCAAAAACCCCCAGAGTCTCTTTCATATAAGAAACGCCTGATGTACAGTTTTTATGACTCATGGCGTTTGGTTTTTTTTAACATACAGAACACTAAGAAAATATACTTTTATGACCTGTTCTACAAAACAGCATTAGTGTTTCACTCATAATTATAATAAAATAACAACAACAACAAAAAGCAGAGCCCCACTCTGGTGCCTTTGTGAATGTGGAAAGACCTCAGAGATCAAGATTTACATTGAGCCAGATGAACCCTACTACTTTGATCCTTTTCATCAAAAAGGTAGCAAGACTTCAAAAAGCACATCAACCAGAACAAGCTGTTCCTGCAGTTTAGGACACAATCCCAAAAGAATTCATGAACTAATTAGTGTCACACAATATATATATAGGAAAATAATACCATCTGAAAAGATTTTAAAAGAAGACAAAATTAAACAGCAGGGTAACTGCCGAGAGGAGGATTCTGGCAGTTCACAGAAGAGCTTACTCGTAGTCAGGGCAGGAGACTGCCGACCGCGTCGTAGGTCTGCACAGGGGAGCACCAAGTCGGAAAGTATCCCACCCAAACTAGGGACCCAGGAGGAGCTACAATCTGAGAAAGAGGGCAAGCTGGCACAAGCCCCAGGAGCCCAAGATAAAGCAATACTGTAATGTTTGCTAACCAGAGCACACGTATCTTTAAGCTTTTCAATGAAAGTGCTTCAAAAGAGCTAAGCTGTGTCTAATACCTGAACAACCAAGAGTACAAAAATCAAAATTAGGAATTTTGTTCATTGTTTCAACTTCTACACCAACATCTCAAAGTAGATAAAAATTCCTTTTTGTGGTATGCAACTTAATGTCTCTCTTCCTCATGTGCAGCATTTTCTTCGAAGACATAAAATGTTGTTAATGTTCTTCAAACTCACCGAGTTACTCAATAACCACAAGAGTAACTGAAAGCAGTGCAGCAGCAGCTGGTAGGTTTAGAGCTTAATCTCCGCCTTGTGACCAAGCTTTACTAAAAGGCTCAACTAGGACAAGCCCCCAGTTTCCCAGAGAAAAATGAGCTTTATTTCCTGAGGCCTGAAGTCACCTCTAACCTGAAGGGGCAGGAAACTTGTAATATATTTCTCCAAAATTACATGTGAGCAGGCAGCAAAATACAGTTACCCAGTTATTACCTCGGGCAGATTATTATCGCACTGAATCTCAGTGTTCTCACCTAGAAAAATAGGAATCACATCATTCCCCTTCTGGCACTGGTGTGAAGGTTCCTAAGATCACGCGTGGAATTTAAGCTCTGGTGGCCAGAACGGCAAAGCCCAGCAATTACTGGTAAATACCATGACCTCCTCACTGCTAATGTCCCCAGGTCCCTCCTCCCACCTGCACCAAGCACCTACACTTCCTACACTCCATGGTTGCTCTACTGACCACAGAATCATGAGGCAACACAAGAACAGATGCAGTAACACCTAACTCCCATTAGGGATGGGCCAAATGACTAAGGAAAGCCACCAACAGTTGTGGGCTAACAGCCAATTTATCTGATAAGCACATGCAACTCAAATGAAGTTCTGACCCCAATTTGCAAGTCAGCTAGAACAGTCTTGGCATACCTCTACATTCCAATTGTTCATGAATCCTCTGTAAATACTAAATAGCAGGGGTACTGAGATTGACAAAGCAACTCCGTGGACCACACATCATTCCTCTACACCCCTGTGACCAGCAACAAAGGTGTTCCAAACAGTAGATTCCATAATTCTCAAGTGACATTTTCTTCCCCTAACTCCCTTAGGAGAAAAGAACACAACGACTTTGCAGAGGGATAAAGTAGGAAGTCAATGTTCTAATATAAACATGACAAGCCCAATTCTATCCTGCAATATACTCTTTGACTCCAGTTCAAAAGTCTTTTCTGACCATCTGGAGCTACTCCAGGCAGGAGGCCAAAACTGTGTAATTCCTTTTCAAAGTAAATGACAGACCAGTAACTGCCACGTTGCTAATACACAGCCCAAAGGGAGCACCTCCTATCCTACTGAGTGCTCCCTGGGGTTCTACACATGTAGTAAAAACAAAAGTGCTTCCATAGAAATCTGCCCACTCATCAATATTCCAAACTGAACAGCCATCACGTCACTTCTGGATAAGGTGGCATTTTTTCAGGTGTGATCCTATTATCCTATTTCACAGGCAGAAAGTAGGACCCCCTGCCAAGTTTCCCTAAAACGTGCCATCTCTAAACTGCAAATGAAACCTATATATGTCAATTAATACCTCAGTTCTCCCGAAATTACACATGGGCATGCACCAGAAATTTTAAGAGTTCATCCCCTACAGCGACTGATGTTATCTATAAGGTTACATACAGTAATCACCGGGCCACGTAATACACAAGGCAACGGGAATGATCAATGGTGATTTACAAAGTTGGTGGAGAACTCTTATAAACCACTGACCAAACAGGTCACTTTCTTCACCCAGTAAACCAAACAGGGAGACTACTATGTGCCAACGGCATAACAGTGATGATGAATGAAAATTGAAGTTTTCAACATCTTTTCCAAAAATATAAATCTGAAAAGTTCAAAGACAATTTCACGTCACTGACATTAAGAGCAACTTGAAAGCTCAGAGGCTTAAATTTGATCATCTTCCCCTCAGCATACTGAGTAGAAAAATGTGAACAGCAGTGGCCACAGACTTCTTGCAAATCTTTTTTTTCCCAGATTTCAAAGACATGAAAGTTATCTCTGAAGGTATACGTTCCACTGGTCAACTATCTTATCCTTTCAAGTAAAACATTTTAAAACTGAACAATCTGAAAGTTTTATCTGGTAGCAGCAGACTGTTTCTTACAAAGATAAGTTATAAGGAGTTTTTTACAGATGAGTAAAAAGTAGCTAACCACTGATTACAAAAATTAAACTGAAGACAGATTACAAATATGAAATAGGCAAAAAGGGGGTCTCTCCCTTCCAATGAACAAACTCTTCCTTGAGGATAAATTAATAGATTCATAAGAAGAGAGCAGGAAGAGTCCTTAGAGATCATCCCACACTGATTTACCCAGCTCACCTCTCAGAGAAGCTATTTTATTTCTTTGTGTGCCTTCAAAGCATCCTGTAATCATTACAAAATTAATGACATCTGAGCCAATTCCACATGGAACCCGTGTCCTACCCTGAGAACCCGGAAGAGATGGGTGATCTTATCAGGCCCCATCTGCAGAGAATTTCAAACCCTGGTAAGGAAGAGCGAGCAGAAACCTTACAGCCGACTCCCAGGCACAGGAACGCAAGAGGAGGATTCTCCGTCCTCGGTCTTTTGGGATGGGAAGAAAACACGAAGTGAATGCTGAAAGAATTACCTTTCCCAAAGGCTTTAACAGGCTCTAGTGGAAATTCCAAGGCAAGTATCTCCATCAAAGAAGAAACTGCAGCAGGAATGGAGGCGGAGGAGAGGGCACCAAACAACAAGATTCTGAACAGGAGGAAGACATACAAGGAAAGGCAGGAATTCCTGAAGACATTCTGCAGGGTAGGAGGGAGGGAGCTGACCTGGTAAATGGCAAAAAACAGACTGCAAGAAAAAACCAGGAATGTGATGTACTTTTAAGGAACTATGGAACACTTGAATAAAAATGGGCAAAATATACAAAAATCAAGAATTGCTTTGAAAATATTTAATGAGTTAGAAAAAAAAAAATCAAGACTTGCTTCAAAAGTCTTTAACGAGTTGGAAAGGGAGCAAGAGGGTACAAGGTAGGAATAGCAATGGATCACTCGAAAGAGAAACCCCAACGACTTGTGAGAATAAACCTGCTTTTGCAGCAAGAGCTTGTACAGCATTGCCACTTCTTCCAAAGGAGTCCCCAGTAGCTAATGTTTAAAGAAGGACTACTTTCTGACTCTGCCTCATTTCACTTAGTTCTCCATTCATTCTCCTATCCCTCTGACCCCTATCAGTCACTCACTCCCTTAAGACTGTATTATATGAAGATAGCATCTCAGTGATAGACGGTCTTCAGGAAATAACAGAAGTCAAAATGAGAGGAGGATAAAGGAAGAGTTAGGCAGCTACAAAGGGACTCAGTAATCCCACACAGAAAATCAGCTCTGCTCAAACGCAAAATGCCAATCATCATGCTTACAGAATCACCAAATTGTGATAAAGAGAGAACTCCCACTTTTAGGGAAGGGAAAAGGAGATGCCTGGGGTACTGGAGACAGGTAAACAAGAATGGCTGAAGGGGTGGGTGGGGGGAAGGCGGCAACCCCAGAAAAGAAAAGGATAAACTTATAAACAGCCTGCAAGGGTTCCGGAGGGAGCAAATGGGGATGGACTCACTGCTCACAGTAATGCCAGCTGTCCACAGGGTTCAGGACATGGACTCTCCTGCATGTGTAAGAAACAGTTAAAAAGGAAGTAAAACTACAGACTTAACCTCAGTACCAGCATGACCTGCTCATGTGGTTACATGAGAACCACTTTTCTCAGTTTCCCTAAACAGGCAGCCACTCCGATAAGTGAAATAAATTATTGGTTTCTGGTAAGTGTCCCCCACTAACCTGGTTCCTGCACCATCCCTCGGTTTGTGGAACCGAATGGTTAAATCTGGAAAAAGAGACCTCTTTGGTTCCTTGCTCCAACGTAGTAAAGACTGTGTGACCTGGACAAACGTAACCATTTCCTGCCCACTGAACAAAGCAATTAATAGACTGGGCACACTTTCTGAGATGATTTAAGGGAAGGAATCAACCTAGCCATGTCTCACTGCTGATTATTTTAAAAAGGATGGGGTGGGGGGAGAGGAAAATATAGATTATCATTATTTTGTTGAGTAGTGCTCATTTATATATATATATATATATAAAAACTTTCCTCCCACAAACAGACTATAAATGACACATTGGGAAAAGAATTTGCTTCAAAATGACCCTAAGAGAATATATCTAAAATACCTTTATTATTAAAAAGTAATGTCTACGCTCCTGCCACTTTGGAAGGAGAAAATAAAAACTGATAAAGCTTTACAAGTTTAGAAGCATCTAGCATTCCCATACGATGAACTCTACAGAAATACTGAAGAAAAAGGAAGAAGAAACGGAAAGCGGAAGAAGAGCCGCCGTGGCTTCCCGATGAATTCCCAGGACCGGCTCCAAGACTCACGAGGGCCAGGGACGCTGCCCTCACTTCCTGTCCAAGGAATCAACCGTTATTGCTTAAGCCAGTTTGACTAAGTTTCTGTTATCTGCAAGACAAAGGGTTCTTGACTGTTCTTGAACACCGAAAATATTTTCAATCTTCACATATTTTCAGGCATGTCAGTTATTTTAAATAAAAAAATTCCATACACTTCCAAGAATTAAAATGAGAACACAGCTTTAGAATGAAAATTAAACAAGTTTTCTCCTGGTCAAACACAGGGACTCTCAGAGCCCAAGCATTATGCCTTGCTCCATTATTAAGGCATGTATGAAGTCGGTAAGTGCTCCTAGAACACGGACCTGCATAAAGAGAGAAAAGGGAAGGCGGGTCCCTATCCTCACTAATTTCTGTATTAGTTAGTGGACAAGACCAAGAGGCATCGGAAGTGTCCCTGTTCCTTTCCTGGCTTCACCTTCACAACTAGACTCAAACAAATACTACCTCTGATTGACAGACGACTGCCCAAGCCTCAGGCACCGGTTCCCACAACCCACCAGTTCCCACTGGCTCTCCACTTCTAAAGGGGAAATGAAAAGTGTGGAGTGGGTCACTAGGGTTTTCTCTCACCACAGGGAGTAATCGACCTCATGGTCTGGGGACACAGTGAAAAGCCTGGGTGTGAGGCCAATTCCTAACTGTGCCTCATCCTCTGCTTGTCCTTCACTGCCACCCATTCTCACCTGAAGGCCACCCACCACTGTGAACATGCCACTACCAACCCCCACCCCAAAGCAATGGAACTGGCTGACATCTAAAAGAAGAATCTATCATTTCCAATTAAAATCCACCATTTTTCACCTTCTACCTATTCAGAGGTCCCTATAAGATTGTCATAAAAGTCCTAAAAGAGATCACAACATTAGAGGGTGTCAACTGGTTCAATACGAGGGTTCCCAGTTCCCTGTGAGAGTCCTCTCTTCACAGCGGAAGCACATGCTACAATACACAGGTATTTAACAAGCACCAGCCAACCCAGCCCCAAGACCTCTCATGGATAGCAGAAACCGACTACCCGGCCAAATCTTCACATTCTTGCAAATCCAGGTATGTATTCCCTACTGCTGGAAGATTTAGGTCAAAAGATGCCTAACTGGTTTGAAACATTTCAAAATGAAGGCTCTCACTAACCAAATCATTCAAAAGGGGAGCATTAGGAGTGATACGTGCCCTCTCATTTGTCTGAAAGTTTTAATTCAGTGTACTATAGACAAACATCCTTACACGCAATCATCTGGTCAGCATCCTGGAAAAAAATACCATTATGCTAAAGGTTAAGCAAGTTTGTATAGGCTATCAGGTGTAATGTTTTCAGTGATTACTTTTCCATGGCAAAATATGACTGTGTTACTGGCTTAGAAAAATAAATAATAACGCCTAACTTGTATCTTTCCTCTAATTTTTTGCCAACCTTAAATACGTCAGACATATTTCAAGCAAATAGGTTAGACAATCTATATTAGATTCCAGCTAGGAGGTTAATAATCCAGACAAGTATTTCAAACCTAAATTCCCAATCAAGAAAACAACTTGGTCAGATCAAAACGTTTGACTCCCAAACACTGTGAATATCATGTGGAATTTTTCAAAGCCTTCTAACTCTGTTTTAATATATGAGGGCTGTCCGGGAAAAATCCCAGCCATAAACGCCTCTGTTTTTCATATTACATGGCTGGATACTTTCCAAACAGCCCACATATTAAGTTCTGAATTCCCCACAGCATGGATGCAACCTGTGTCAGGAGTCCTGAGGAGGACCCATCTCAGAGAAGTCAAAAAAAGACCCACTGGGACCCTTATTATGGAAAAGATTACTTAGGCCCATTTCATTTATAAATGAAAGATAAATTTAGTTTTAAAATGTCCCCTCCACTGTGTACTGTCAAGTGCTTAAAATGTATTTTTCAAAACATACACATGACATAGCTATAATACTACAGTTACTACAACAGTCAAGAATCTCATGCTTTGGAGTTCCCCGGTGGTGTAGTGGCTAAGGCTTCAGCGCTGTCAACGCTGCGGCCTGGGTTCAATTCCCAACCAGGGAGCTACCCACATAAATAAAAATAAATAAATAAAGAATCTCATGCTTTGCTTTTTCTCTTATAAATGAGCAAATTAAATGTTATGAACAATATTCATATTGATGACAACCAGAAGCAAAATGTCAGAGGCAAAATGGTCACCACTCTAGATAAACTGCTAAAGGTTTTAGGAATTAAAGGGAAAGGACAGTGTTGATAAAGACTCCCTTTGTCTACTGTTCTTTCCTATGAAGATGTTACAAACGCCTTTCCAACATATTTTAGGAAGCAAAGAAAAAGCTGTAGGAGTCTACTCAATGGAAAACCAATACAGTCACCTGAAGTTACGGTGCTAACACACGAGGTTCTGTTCAACATGAACTGCAGACCCATTTCTTTTACCTCCTCTGGACATAACACCTGCAGCTTCCAGCGCTGGCTACTCCTATGATTCCAAGCAAGTCCCTTCAACGTAAGATCTTCCTCTCATGTATTACAGTTCATGGAAAAATCGGAGAGCTCTTAAGTGTCTTAGAAGAATAAGTGATATACCAACTAGAAATCTGTAATGGAACATCCCAATAAATCAAATATCAAAATAGCAATAAAAATCTGTCTTACTACAAAAAGTTAAGACATAGAAAGGCTATCAACCTTCTAAAAACTCATTTTTTAAAAGGTCTCATTCTTAAACAAAGGTCACAAAAGCAACAGCGAAATCCCAGTAAGCTGTGAGATTAGGAAATGTAATGGAAAGGCAGTGATTACGAGGTGCAAAGCGAGGTTCACATACTTTCTCTGTAACATTAATACCCATTTTTTTCTTGTTATTGAAAACACAAAATAATCGATCGCCCTAATGAATCAACAGATTTTCTTCTACATGAATGTTGCTTTTGAAAAGCAAACTTATCTTCTGAGACAAGTGTGACAAAGCCTTCCTTCAGGCCGGTTTCCAGGGGCTGGTGGTGTACGTGAGGCACTGGGCAGTTTGCAAATTTTACACAGGCCAGACCTGAGCCAGTTCTGACAATGTTCAGGAAGGTGTCTACATCTAACTGGCACATAAGCCCATTCATGACTTCAATGTGGGTAAGGACCAAACGTTCCTATAGACTGCGATTAAGAATACCAAGTTTATTAGTTTCAGGTGTACAAAGCAACGCAGTGATTAGACATGTATACATCTCAAAGTAATAACCCCAGTAAGTCTATTAGCCATCTGACAGTGTAGTTATTAGAATATTACTGACCATATTCCTTATGCTGTACTACAAATCCCTGTGAAACACGTTTTTTTTTAAATGACATTTTTTTATTCCAACTCAAAATCAACCTCTATGCAACACTGTGTAATTTTTTTTTCCTCCCCACAAGTTAGAAAATTAAATTTTCTTCATTTTCCAACCAGGGGCCACTCAAACAAATCTAATGGGTGTAGACAGCATTTCCTGCATAATGCAGGAAAAAGGACTGCCATTATTAACATGGGGCATGCACTGAGGTGGGGCCCTGAAGAAACTGACCTTTAACTTTTATCAGTTGACGGCCTGACTTCTGTTGTGTTTTTTAAACGGGTTAATGTTGTTTTATTTTCTTCCCTCCAACATTGAGGTCAAACACTGGCTCATTCACTCTCATGGAGCAAGACCGGCTCCAGTTCCTATTATCCTTTCCATGCCGCTGTGTTTATGTCCAGAACAACCCTGCCAGTAAACAACCAGCTAAAATCAGTTTTTGGTTTTTGTTTTTTTACTGTTTGGGGGCTAGGTTTCTAATTTACAGGAAGTTGCTGAGATTTAGGCACTGCCAAATCAAACTGTGGTAGTCACCAACACCTCTGCACAACTTTCTATGTCATCTAAACAAACGGTCACCAAACAATGAGCAGCAAAGGTAGCTAAGGTTTCTAGAAATACCGCAAGGTCTCAACCGGCAGTGCACTCACTGCTCCACAGCAGAGTTGTCTTTACGCCATTAGAGATGAAGAGCACCATCTGAGGTGGTGACCCAGAGATGAAAGGCAGGTCTTGGGAGCCCCATGGTTTCGCCCACTAATGTCAAGGCCTGATCTTCTCTCTTAAAAACAGAACAACATCCACAAAAAAGGGAAAGGGAATGGGAGGGAGTGACTCTCCTTTATTACAACTTTCCTTTGATCCTAGACTGAGGAAAGGAAGCAGAGCTGTCATATATCTACTTTAAAAGGGACAACCTCTCTGTGAGGGGCAGGGAAGAAGAGAAACACTGGTAGAAGTAGCACTTGTAACAGTCAAGCATTACATGGTATTCAGACAAGCTTTCTGTTTCTCCAAAGTGCTTCTTATATATACTCTTTCATTTCGTGCACATATTACCTTACTAAGGCAAACACCTCAATTATGACTTTAGAGATGAGCTGCAAGCTGTCATTTGAACAAGGACATTTAAGGAGTCAAGACAAAACTGATAGCTAGTATTCATATACATTTTTTAAGTAAATGAGAAATTTTTTTAAATAATTATCCCATTAAGAAGTATGTCTAACAACTAAATCTTCCTGTCCCCAATAAGATGATAAAATAGCAGCTTGTTCAAAGCACTTGCTGAGCCCAATAGTCCTAACAATTGCTTTCAACAGACAAAGCCACTGAGATTGAGTAACTTAAAGTCAGAGTTAGACATCTGCACAGTGGGGTCTCAAAGTCAGGTCTGTTTCCTGAGCACATGGGTTTAAATGATAATTAAGGATTTACCTTCTTACCAAAAACATGAATTCCAAGTGAGTAGTTCCCATGCCCCCTAAATATGAAAACCCTGTGTGATAGATAACCTATTATTTATAGACAAGGGCTAAGGAATTTCCCAGAATAGTTACTCTAAAAAGATGTTTCCTTTTCATTGAACATATCCTGGTTAAACTTTCTAGAAAACCTTCTATCTATGCCTTTTCATAGAAATAACTTATGAAAGTTATTTCTTGGCTAAAATCGAAATACTGAAGATATACAAATACAGCAACCTGCATTAAAACTCTGAAAACAAAGGTCCTGCTTCACTAATCTGCCAAGCAGAACATCTGATGGCAGACTAGAGCTGCCCCTCTTTTGAACTCACGGATGACTCAGTGGAAACTAGAATTTGGAAAACTTATCATCCCACATGCAAAATAACAGGAACAAACTTGCTCGCCTTCACCGATGCTACGTCCTTTCCAAGCCCTGGCCCACTCCGTTCCACCCACCCCCCATCCCTGCTCCTCACAAGAGCTAGGAAGGGAAACTGCACAATTAGAAAGCTAATGGCAAAAATTATCACACGCCAAACGGAGCTAAGGTAATCTGATAGAGAAATTTATTTGAATCCTCAATTCTTTCTCTTTTTAACCAGCTACTATGCCCTGATGGGTTTGAAATCCTGGGATCTCTGAACTAATTTAAGAGAATCAGAACGTGAAACATAAATAGTGAGAATGTTTCCATATTTAAATGACCAGCAAATGGCAACATCTAAAAAGCTACATTTTAAAACTATTCAGGAGCTCCCTGGTGGTGTAGTGGCTTAAGGCTTCAGCGCTGGCGCTGTCAACACTGCGGCCTGGGTTCGATTCCTAGCCAGGGAGCTACCCACATACAAAAAAATAATAATAATAATAATAAAATAAAACTATTCAGATAGTCAGAGGTATCATTAAGATCCTGTTAAAACTACAGCACAGTAATCACATAGCAGGATTAAAATATATCAAAATCAAATAACCCTAGAAATAACTGTTTCTTCATTAATAAGGAAATGTCATGTTAAATTAACATATGATAGTAATTAAAGCTTGAAATAAAATATGTCCCCTAAAAAAAAAAAAAAAAAAAAAAAAAAGACAGCATTTTAAAATTTGAATTTCCTTCCAAAGAAGCTCAAAGCCAGTGATTTTGTAACTTCCTGGAACATAACTGTACACGTATGGGCAAGTTTAAGTGTCCTTTTCCAAAATTATTAAGTAAATCCCTACCTTTAGGTGATAATAGTGAAAGTGTGTGATGGTTGGATAGAAGAGAGTACAAGCAATTTAAAATATAAGCAAATAAGATGCCCAAATCCTAAAATTAAAACAGATGCAAATTCCTTTGCTTACAGATGCTTAAAACTGTTTTCTCTACATCTTCTGGTAGAAAATAGAATTACAAAAATTAAGTACTCTTAAAAGTTCATTCCAACCTACAGTAATCTGTGTGGTGAGGACAGCCACCAGGAAGACCCGAAAGGGAGACCGGACCAAGGCCTCGTGCACTTGGTAACCTGGGCACTGAGGAGCACTTTTCTAGGGTGCTGACGCCTCCTGGACAGATGTTTCGAGAAACAAGGAAAGCTGGTTCTAACAGTCCTCACCGTTCTATGGAAACACAACCCCCAGAGAAGCACACAGGTCCCTCCGGGCCAGACCGTGTTTTAGGTAACACTGCCTCCGGGGCTGCATCTCTGTTGTCTCGTCCTCCTCTCTGCCCCACGCAGACACAAATAAAGAAGGCAAGTCTGGTCCCACTTCAGAGCCTTGTCCTTAACTCACCTTTAGTGAACTCACTTTCTAAAGATGGAGTAGAGAGCTACATGATTTCTAACAAAGGAAGCATTTAGGGTTGCCAGCTCCCCAGGTTTAGCCTGGGCTGTCTGGGAAAGCGCAGGACTCCTCTGAATCCTGAGGTCACCTTTGATCAACCACAGGAGCTGCGCTGTGCTCAGAGATGAGGCAGCTCTAGTCACTTCTGTGCTGTCCCATCCCAGGGGCTGCCTTTGGTGCAACCGCAACTCCACAAACTAACCTCAAAAGGAGAGAAAGTGTTGGTCATAGGGACAAGAGGACTTGCTTTTCCAGGTGCAAAGTATATTAATAAGTACAGGATCTTTACATAAATGAACAGAAATGAAAGGCGTTGAGGAAAGGGATGCAAGATGCACAAAACTGCAATGCCACAGAATGAAAAGGACTCTCCTTCAGTTTTTCAAACGCCTGAATAAAGTAAAACACGGCTACCTGTGCTTAACCAACTGCCCTAGATTTCTCCCATTCACTATAATGAGTTTCATATATATATATATATATATATATATATATATATATATATATATATATATATATAAACTTTCTATTAAGTATACTTTTATTCTCTGGTTTCTCTAATTCCAAGGTTAAGCTGCTAAACAGAAACAATCTAGGAAAATCTCCCACTCGGGAGATGTCAGATTATTGCTGTTTCAAAAGTAAAGTTTAGGCAATCAGTTGAACACATGGCAGACACTTAGCATTAGCAGTCAGTTACCTGGAACACAAATAGAGACTGTCCCAAGTGTAGAGATACAAATAAAACATGAATATAACTACTGGGAAGCAGTGTGGTACAACTGAAAAAAGGTCTGCAATCCATCTAGGTTATCTTTGTAACCTTTGTGAACATTTCTTCTAATCTTAATTCACTCAAAAAACACAGGGCACCTGCTATGTACAAGTTTCTGCTGTGGATATGGGAAACATATAGAAAAACAAAAGAGTATCTACCCTCCAGAGTTAGTTTAATGAGCAGGATATGTGTATATATATATATCATAATTAACATGATACACACACACACACACACACACACACACACACACACACACGGAAGTGCCCGGCCAGTCGTAGGTGCTCAGCAATTGCTGGTCATCACTATTATATTTTACATCTAACTTGTGGTCAGTGTGTTTGGAAGTTTAATGCACAAATGACAAATATCCTCATTTGTATATAAAACTGCCAAGAACTGGTTATTTCTTACCACAAAGAATGTGATAACAAAATCGTTCTGAGGAACTCTTCAATTCTGCCTTAGTTCCTAACTGGAGCCCTCTGGTCTAAGTACTCCTCCTACCTCACTTCTTTCCAGCCATTGAGTCAAAGAACTTGAAGGACAGATTATCAAGAGGGTCAATTTCCCACCCCTGGGTTTCCCAAACTTGTCTGATTACCTCATTCACCTGAAACACGACTAAAATTCCCAGAACCCCTCCCCAACATAATGAATAAGAGCCCTCTGTACCCTCCACCTCACATAGACATCTCTACAATGATCCAAGGAATTCTCTAACTCAGGCATGCTTTAACTCCACCTTAAAATAGCTGCAGCCAGACTCCTCGGATTTCCATGCCATGCTCTTTGACCCTTACTCTAAGGCTTAGTTTAGCACTAAACAACACTCTGGCCCCTAGTCTCACAGAATCAGTGCCCTCAGCAGGGCCCCTAACATCTCAGCAAGTTACACTGAGGGGTGGGTGTTTGTTTTTCTGTCCCTTAATGTCCCCCTTCTAGAATTTCCCTACAAAAGGATCATTTTAAACTACTACAAATCTTGGAAAAGTTATCTTTTCAAAAAATAATTTTCTTAACTTATAATTCCCAACTGACTCCAAAAGACAAGCGAAGTATACAAAACCAAGGGCCACACTCTTATGGAATAAAAACAGAGGCTACTTGTTCAAATTTTCAAAATCAATTAGCAATCTAATATAGACATGAAAAAAAGCCCATGTATTTTCTGCAGAACTTGCTTTAAAATAGCAATACATGAAGGCTGGGTTTGCACTGAAGGTGATTTGTGCCTTTATTTTAATTTAATATTTATTAGATCCCTACCAAGAGAAAAAGAAATCCAAAAAACTGTGGAAACACACAAAAATGTCTACAACATGGCCCATGCCTCAAAGAGATCAACTTCAAGAGAAGTACCTGAGAAGAGGCACTGAGTTTAAATGGCACATTCAGTCTAGGAGTTCATCCATCTAACCAACATTTATTATGCACTCACCATCGAAGAGACTACGTTAAATCAGTGATCATCCCTATACTCAAGTAAGCGTGACAAGGAGACAATCAGACAACAATGAAAAGGCCAAGTGTTAGGAAAAGCATAAAGTGCCAGAAGAATTTAAAGAAAATGATAAATTACCTAAAATGATGGGTTTAGAACGTAATGAAAACATGCAAAACAGAACGTGATAGTCTTTTCCTCTGAACAAGCTAAAAGTGAAGACTGCTCTGTGAACATGATGTAATTCTTCACTTCTCTACTAGATCTAAAGAGATCGGGACTCTTCAGTGACCTTTTATCTCAGTTGCTAATGATCCTCCCTGTAGAATAGGTAGTAGACCCCAACAATGGCCAGCCTCGGTGTGAAAGCCATTTACATGTCCATGTGGCTCAGAAAACATGCCCATCAAAAGGCAAAGCATGGATGCACACTAGGACCACACTCTCGGCAACTTCAAACTGTTTTCCAGGAGTTCAGGAATTAATAAATTATGATGGATAGCGAATACTTTATAGTTCACAGTATGTACTATTCCCTACAACTGGTTATTTGCATATGAATTTAAAGCTTTCCATTTGAATTTTTATGATATGCTCAGTACTCCTAACATGCGCTTTACATCTGATGTTGAAGCTTTATGTCCAATTATGTAACAAAAATCTGGCCCCACCTTTTCATAAGTGATCTACCCAAACTCAACATCAGTATTTCAGAAGAAAAATAATGTCTAGGGAGCAGTAACTTCTATAAAATTATTAGACAGAAAAGACAAATTCACATGAATAAAGCAGAATATTACATGCCTGCTTTCTTTCACTCTATCCACTTCCAACTGGCTTTAACTGTAAGGAATTGAAGAATGTTAACATCTAATGCATTTCTAATATGAGTACTACAGATGACAGACCATTTCTCCAAGTGGAAATCAAAGTTTTTCCTAAAGTACTGAAGACTGCAAAACTGAGTAAGATGTTTAAAAGGCTAGAAAATGTGAGGGATGTGACTGTACATCCCACTCCCTGGTGTTTAGTGAGTCGGTGAAATTCAGGATAGATCACCTGTATGTGCCTACATAGTCTATGGACATAAAGAAACTACCTGGTTCATCTAAATATTAAAATGTCTTTTTTTTCCCCTCTGGAGATATACTTCTTTTAAAAGTCTCCTCTTAAATTCAAGTCAGTTAATAAAATCAAGTTCCCTGATGGTGTAGTGGCTTAAGGCTTCGGTGCTGGCGCTGTCATCGCTGCGGCCTGGGTTCGATTCCCAGCCAGGGAGCTACCCACATACCAGAAAAAAACAAAAAAAAACAAAAAAAAACAAAACAAAAAAAAGAAACCCTGATCTCCATAATCATCCTAAGAGGAAAACTCCTTTTACACCGAAATAGAAGGAAGAGGAAGGGGTACTCTATATACCAGCATGGAACAGACCAAGAAGAAGCAAACGGAGGCAAACAGATTGTGTGGAATAAATCTCCTTCAATATTTCTTTTCAGGAGTTCCCTGGTGGTGTAGTGGCTAAGGCTTCGGTGCCGTCAACGCTGCGGCCTGGGTTCAATTCCCAGCCAGGGAACTACCCACATTAAAAAAACAAACGGACAAACAAACTATATATATATATATATATTTCTTTTCAGGCTTTATTGTGGTAAAATACACATAACAAAACATGTACTATAGTAATCATCTGTAAGCACACAATTCAGCTACACTAAGTGCATATACAATGTGATGCAACCATCACCACTACTCATTTCTGTAACTCTTCCATTACCCACAAAAAGAAATTCTGTGCCCATTAAACAATAACACGATTCACTTTTTCCCTGGTAATCTCTATTCTACTTTATGGCTCTATGAATCTACCTATTCCAGGTACACATAAAAGTGAAAACATTACAATCAGTATTTGTCCTTTTGTTCAAGGTTCATCCATATTGTAATGTGTCAGCATTTCCTTCCTCTTTATGGCCAAATAATATTCCATAAATGCATATTCATTTTGTTTATCCATTCATCTGTGAATGGACACCTAAGTTGTTTCTACCTCTTGGATATTCTAACAACACTGCTGTAAACACTGGTATACGAGTCTCTGTTTGAGTTCCTGCTTCCAGTTACTTGGGGTATATACCCAGGAATGGAATTGCTAGGTCATTCTGTTTGACTTTTTGAGGAACTGCAAAACTTTTCCACAACAGCTGTGCCTTTTACATTCCCCGAAGCAATACACTAGGGCTCCAATTCAATATATTTTAACTATTTTCTGATTCGCAAATTCAAAATACCTACCTCTATTACTCTAAATCAGAATTATTTTTCCTAAGAAAAATAGAAAAATAAAAAAATAGCAATATCTAAAGTCTTTCAGTATTTTACTCTTAAGCGACTTAAACAATAGATATAGAACTTGCTGAAAAAGTACTTTAAAATATAAAAGAAAAAAGAGCATAATATCTTAAAATATACTAAGTATCCTACATGTACAACTTGTACAGTAAAAACTGGTCAATCTAACCCCTAAAAAGTCACATGCTAGAAAACTTCAGGTCTGAGTAACTGGAAATATTTTAAAAGAAATGCCATCTTCTCACCAGTCAGTTTACATAGTATCTGGAACTAACCTGCCCAAGAAGGGCTTCCTTTTGTGAAAGTGGAGGAGGATGGGTAGTGAGCTTATCTAAATACTGTTCCCAGGACTTTCCACAACTTTGCCCTCATCAGGAGGCAGGAGGGAGACAGACAGCTAAAAGCAATAATGCTGTTCTTAAACCTGTAACACCTGCTCTCACCTATCTGCCTTAGTGCTTACAGGTGACAAAAGCAAGCAACAAGTAGCAATAAAAAAAAAAAGTCAACGGAAAACTTCCAAAACAGCCCATAGGTATAGATCAGTCTATTTAGTGGAGATGGGGTGAAATGGGGGAGGTGTATATTTGCTTACTGTTGTGATCTGCTTTGCATACAAAAATACAGCTCTAACTTTTGCTGGTAAACTGTTCCTAATTCATGTGACAACATTCAGTACATCAACAATTATTTCATAGCGATCCAAGGACTTCCAAGGGCTCCTGCAAAGACAATCCACACTGCAGTTTTACATTAGGTTTAAGTACATTGCTTTTTCCAAGGTGCTTAAAAGTGGTCTGGTTCTCCTAATTAGGTAAATAGTCCCCTTATGATCTACTTTCTGCTATAGTAAAACCTTTTCATGTAGAATAGGAAACCAAACTTTATGCTAGATTTGCATGGATAACTGAAAATTCCTAATTAGTTACATCCAGAACAATGGAGTTATTTTTAATAGAGACCCCTCTTCCACCAGCTGTGGAGAATCTGAGTCCCTTAAGAATAAATTAAATCATGTTATTTCCTGGGATTTTAGAGTCTTCAATTATTTCTCAAACATACATTCACTCATGTATAAAGACAATTTTGTGGACAATTATTTCAAGTGAGAACTTTTTATAATTGAACACTGATAGTATTATATGTATCAACTTATTTTTGATTGGTTGCCTTTATAAAAATCTTTCTCTCCCAGAGTCAAAACAAGGATGTATCACAAGCATTAAATTCTAACAAAAAATTTAGTTTTAAGCATAGCCTGTAGGTGCCCCAATTTTAACATTTCTCAAATTTCATAAAGGAGCAAAGAACTGAAGTTGCCACCATCCTGGCCTCGGAGTTGGTGGGAGACACGGTTCTCTACACGACATTCCAAAAATAAGAGCGAAATACCCCCTTAAGTAAACAGAAAAATGCCTGGTATTTGCCAAAAAAGAAAGTCAGAACAGAGTAAAATATTCCATCAACAAAGAACCTAGTCTAGAACTCCATAAATGTCTTTTGAGTCAGTAAGCAAGTGAATGAGATAAAATTACATTTAAAACTCAAACATAATCATTTGATACAGGGATATTTTAAACACTGATACTTGCTATAATCTCAAATAATGCTAACGTTGGCTCAACACTTCCTCACTAAAATCCTCTCCCTCCAGTATTTAAAAACTGACAAGTAGCTGTGGTGATATTACAGAAACAAAACATATTAGGAGCCAATGCTTGAACCAACAGTGAGTACTGCCAAGGGCATCTCATTACCCAAGGGCATCAAAGCTACAATCTCTAAGTTACAGAATGCTAAACTTCTCCACATCTCAAGTAGGGACAAAAAAGAGAAAAAGATTCAGAATTGCTCAAATTCCAAAATGAGAAAGATCCCACCTGTAATGACTGATCACCATAGCCTATCTCCACCTTACCTGATTTACACTTGGTGGTTTAAAAACCTCCCAATACTCTATCTCCACCACCACCCCACATACCTTAGGTCACCACAGGCTGATCCTTGACACTAAACTTGCACCACAAACAACTCCCCTCTGGATAATCTTGTGACTAGGGACAGGGCTCTTGCAAAGACCTCAAACACCAACCATCAAGTCATTCTCCCACATGAGCCTGTGCATGGCTTCTACAGGAGCCTGCCTGTCTAGCCAGTGATTCAAGCATTCTCTGCCTCCTTAAAATACATAATACCATACCTTACTGTTCAGCAATGTGTATGTGTGTTTATGAATACTTTCCTATATTTAAAGGCATTCAGAGTAAACTAAAGAATAAAGGTTTTCCTCAGCCTCTTAAGTGCATTCCCAGCAGCTGCTAAGTATGAGAATTAAGGTTTACTTGAAATTATGTCTTAGCACAAAAAAACTCATTTAATGGATTAACTCCATTAACATGAAGGCAGTTGTGATTTCTGAAGTGAAAACAGGTAGGTTGCAAAGATTTCCCCTACACTGAAAATTATTCTTTTCCCCCATTCTCAGCTATAATTATTGAAAGCTCAAATAATAGGCTTACTAAGATTATACACAAGGACTAAAGCCAAAGCCTCTATCAGTCGATACTGGCATTTCCTCTAAGAGACTATACTTTTTGCCCTCTGCCTCAAAAATGACCCTGAGTCAAGTAGACTGTCCTGTCCACTTAAGCAATGCTAGCCAGCACCAGGTCACATCTAAGGAAAATATTCGCAAAAACGTGAAGCTGGAACTTACGTGCAGAACTTTTAAGAGGTCACAAATCAACTATTCCATTAGGAGTAAGGAGAAAATGAAACACGGCAATCTAAAACTTGAAACTTTACTCATCGAAAGGTAAAAAAAAAAAAAATTATTTTCCAAACTGTCCAAACAATCTGGAGGTCTTTGAAGACAAAGTAATGCCACAGTTCAGTTTTAACCTTTGAAATACAATGAAATACGGAGTTTGTATAAGGTTCTGCCAAACCCTTTTCAATACACTGACTCATTAATCCCTTGTGAAAACCATTTGAAAACCTGTATGCGTGAGGTGTCTTCTTATATTAAAAATGAGAAAACCTGGACTGAGAGTGGTTCAGAAGTTTATCAAGGACACACAGCTAAAAAGTAAGGAAAATCCTTGCGGACTACATAATCTGATTCCAAACTGATACTCAGATATGGCCCCGAGATGTGAGATGTCCAGTCTTTACCTATCATTTTAACATCTTTATCTTTTAAAATTCACTCTCTCATTTGTATTAATACAATTAAGCACCTTGATGTTCTACAAATGGAACCATACTTCATGAGTTAAATAAATCCTGGTTCCTATATTTGTCACATGCAAAAGAACACCATGATCCTACTTATTACATGGTTCTCATCCTCATTCCTTGACAATAACTATGCTCCCAATCTTCAGGAATGGGTATGAACAGGCTGTTTCAGCTATCTCAACAGCCTCATTGATTGAGGTCTTCCTTATTTACCTACAGCTGAATTTACAAATTTCAAAGAGCTGGAGGCCATGCAATTCATATAACACTAAAATAATACAGAAGATATAAGGATGATTTACTAGAGTAGGTCTTTAGGATCATATAACACTAAGGGTCGGAATTATGAACTGCAATTATCCCTGGGCAGTACAGTAATTATGCAAGGTACAGCAGATACCAATGTATTTATACTGAACCTGGAAAGTACCGCTTTAAAAATTCTAATCAAAAGAGATTACTTAATCATTTGTCTTTTCCTGAAAGCAGTATGCACAAAAAAACAAGAAAAAGGTATTGGATTATTGGATATTTATGGAGAGAAGCCATACACATGAATGCTTACTTTAACATGACTTAGAATTTTCACTATTTCTTACAAAATCAGAAAAGTTGTTGAAATTCCTTCCACCACATGAATTCTAAAATGCAATGGATTTAAATTAAATTCACTATTCAAAAAACTATTTGAATATTTGCCACTAAAAGAAATCTATGCTGTTGCTTGTTTTAATCATTGTAATTTTATTCCTTGATAGTAAAGCAATGATTTTAATTCTTCAGATTAACTGTATAGCTACATAAGGAAAACTGAATGATAGTCTATATTATTTACCTGACACTTATTAAGTCATTTGAAAAGGATCACACAATGAACAAGTAACCATGAGTAGTAGGGGGTCCATTTTTTTCAACTCCCCATTAGTGATTTTCCATATTGCCTCCTATTTATACCCCCCCCTTCGGTACACTAAAATAACCAACAAGCTGATTGCCTTTTCAACAATTCCTATAAACAATTAACCAAATATGAAAATGTCATTTAAAGTTTTTGTCCATCAGTTTTTACTATGACATGCAAGCATTTGAGAATAAACAAACAAATAATATGCTTATTTCAGCCACTTAAAGCATGCAAGCAAGATTCAGCTATAGCTAATCAGCATTTCAATTCCATTTAAGAGCTAAATCTAAGCACCTCCTCCTGGTGGTATGGAAGAAAGAAAATCAAACTAGGAGATCCAAAAAGCAACACGACCCAGTGAAAAGTGAACAGATTTGAGATTCAAAAAGTTCTACATTGCGATGTCCAATATGGTGACTACTAGCCACAAACAGCAGTTTAAAAAAAATTAAAAATATATAAAATTTAAAATGCAGTTCCTCAGTCCTACTTAGTCTCATTTCAAACCTACAACTACCTACCTGTACATGTACAATGCGGTGGCCGCCATATTGGACAGCATAGAAACAAAACCATTTCCATCATCAAAGAAAATTCTATTATGCCATTGGTAGCCATGTGATCTGTGTAACACAGGTTACTAAATTTTTGTGAACCTCAATGCCCTTGTTTGTAAAATGTCCCTAATATCACTGAAATTTGAAAGACCGTTATTAGAATTTTAATGAGATATAATTAAAGCACAACACAAATTGCTCAGTACAGGTTATCTACCCAAGAGTAGCTATTAATACAATCCTATACTGGACTTTAACATATGATGGTAACCCTGACCAAGTCATTTTCCCTCCCTGGACCTCATTTTCCTAAAACTGAAAACTTTGGGAAGGAAGTTCTGGTTAGCTTCTTGGTATGCTATTAAATTCCAAGTTACTTGAAGTGTTAAGCAAAAGGGGCCCAAACTTCTGCTGAGTAAACTACTACCTAGATTCCTAGAGCTTCCTAACAGATCCCAAGCACTCTTCCCCAAACCCCAGCTGACTGACTCTGCAATATAGCCATGGTCTGATGTAAGCTATTTATAAAGTCTGTCTTAAAAGGTTACTGGAATATCTTTCTGAAATTGCATATACTGTAATTAGAAGCTACAACCCCCTATTCCATGATGATATCTTGCAGTTTTAACATCTCTTTTAAATGAACACTATCTTAACAGATGAATTTTTCTCAGAAGCATTTAAACCAAAACACTTTAGAAAACCCATGCTAGTTTAAGTACAATTTTTAATTTTTTTTTAACCAGCTATGCCTCCTTCTCAGGCAGCTCGTGGGTGACCCTCTAGTGTCTAAATCAAGTGAGAATTATACCCTCCTGGGTGAAATCCTCTTGCAGGGCCAAAAACATGCCCAAAGACTTTACCCTCGCCAACAGCTGTTCCCAGAGAGCCAGGAAATTTACTGAACTCTGGGCCCACAAGTCCGCCTACAATGAGTGGGGATCAAGGGTCCCGCATAAGGCACAAAAACCAGGCCCACCGGCTGCTATCGGCTGTGGGCTTTCTTCCCCCACGCTGACAAGGTCCCCAGAGTCACAGCTTTAACTTCAGTGTGGAAGAGCCACTCAGGCAGCAGAAATTTCAACGGAGCGGTGTTTTTTAGTCCAAGGCCTGAAGCCTCAAAAAAAAAAGTGTTATTCCAGAGCAGATTCCTTTTCTTCCGGGTCTGTCTGCTCCCTCTGACTCTTTGCCCATAACCACCGTGCCTCCCCTTTCCCAATGCCCCACCTCTCTCCACATTAAAAATAATAATAATAAATAAAAAAATAAGAGTGGCTTATTCCTTCTCCCCTTGCTTTCCCTAGGAGGGCCTGGAAACTGGAGGAAATTCAAAGTAAATTAACTGCACATTAAAAAATAAACAGACAAGCAATCAGGGGGTGCCCACCCAACAAAGACGTCGCCCGTTCCAAAAAATGATTAAGCTTGGTGGAAGAGGAGGAGAAAGACTAGAAACCAACAGGGATGGAGAGATAGATAAACGTGTGGATTTGGGGCCCCAGTGTCGGCCCATCCTGGCCATATTCCAAATTTTGTTTCAAGAAAATGCTGGGCTGAAGAGAAAAGAAAATAAAAAGTAACTTTTAAGGAAGTCCACAAAAGGCAGTGCCTTGAATAAAATGCCATTGCTTCTCTCGGTCAGGGATGGCAGAGACGGGAGCTGAGATTCGAAAAAGCTCCAACTCCATCCGCGCACTCCTGGAAGCCTTCCCGCCAACGGCGCCGCGGGACAACCCAGCCCCGTCTCCCGGGACACTGAGCCCGGGTACTCGGGCTCCCACGGGGCGCCAAGAGCGGGCCTTTGGGAAAGTTCGTGGGCACAGCCCGAGGCCCCACTTTCCGCCCAGAGTGACAGGCCCTTCCCACGCCGGTCGGCCCCCGCCCCGCCGCGGGCACCAGACGGTCCGCACGGCCCCTCCCTGCCGCCTTGGGGCACGATTCCTCCTGCCCGCCCCAACCCCCCGGCCGGGGCGCCCCTCGGGGTAACCGACTGACCGGAGCTACGCTGGCCCACACACCAGGTCGCCCGCTCCTTCCCGCCGCGCCCCGCTCCCCCGCCCGAGCTTCCAGCCGCCTGGCTCGCCGAGTCCCGCCGCGGCCGCCGGTTACCGCCCCCAGCCTGGGGGGAGTCCGGGGGGCAGGACGGGGAGGGAGGACGTGGCGCGCCCGGAGGTGGCCAGCGGCGAGGCGGGGAGTGTCCCGGAGGCCCGGCCGGGGGCGGGGGGCCGGCGCGGGCTCGCGACCCTCCCTGCGAGCATCTGCGGGTCCGAGGTCCCGGCCCGCCCCCGCCGGGCGCAGAGAGGCGGCCCCAACTTGCAGCCCAGTTCGCACGCCCGCCCTCCTCCCTCCGAGACCATATGGAAATCTACAGCCTCAGAAAGTGACACGTCGAAGATTCCTCGGCCTCTCTACCCGCCCTCCCCCTCCCGAGCAGCGTTCCTGCCGCGGAGATTCCGGGAGGGGGAGCGGATTCCTCGGACAAAATTTGCTGGAAGGGCGGGGGGGGGGGGGAGAGCCCAGGAGCCACTGCCCAGATTTTTTTTTTTCAACAAGAAGAATCTACCCGTTTCTTTCCCTCCTCCAAGCCCTGCTACCTAAGGGGACCGGCGGGGGAACGAAGCCCAGCCAGGCACGGCCCCAAAGCGGAGGTCAACCCCCTCCTGGGCCCGTGTACCCGGGGAACCCGGGCGAGCGCGGGGCGCCCCAGCACTCTGGCGCCAAGTTTTCCCCGGGAACCCCAGCGCGCCCCGAGCGCTCCAGAACAGGAATTCACTTTGGTGGACTCGGCGTCCGGCTGGGGCTTTCCAGCGCGCCGGGACCCGGCGGCCGAAGCGCGGGGTCCAGGTCCCCTCCAATCTCCCGCTCCTGCACGCCTTACCTTCCCTCAGGCTGAAAAGCGGGGCTCCCGGCGCGCCACACACCGGGTTGCCCACGCCTTCCCAGCCGGCAGCCCCGAGGATTCCTGCTGCCCCCTTCGCTGCTCCCGCCGCCGCCGCCGCCGCCGCCGCTGCTCTCCTCCTCCTCCTCCGGCCGCCGCCGCCGCTCAAATAACTACCAGGAGGGTTTGATGGGGGATTCCGCCATGTCAATGATGTCGAGACCACATGGGGATTTGGGGCCCGCCCACTACCGTAAACTACCGAATATAACCGCCTTCACAAACTCAGATTCGCAGGAGCTGTGAGAGAGCCTCTTTTGCCCCACAGGCCTACATATGTAACCAGAAACTCATTTGGGTTCATCCAGAGTAAAGAAGTATTAGTTTTAGGGAAACTAGCAATTCCTGAAAGGCGAGGGCTGCACGTTCTGCAAAAGATCGCCCAATGCCAATATAAATGCATTGTTTGCTGAGTAATAATTAGAGCTAAGACTCTGAGTTTACACATATATTAACTATTTTTAAATCCCCACAACAACCTTGTGTGCTATTTTTGTCACTCCCTTCTCTATTTCCCACAGCATTTTGTTCACAAGGCTAACGTAGCGTGAATGTGTTTGATTATATCAAAGTTAAAATGTCTATTTCCCCCTTTCAGTAGCCACTGTGCATTCTCAAGGGCAGACTGTTTCTTACTCATGTCTGTATTTCTGTATCTATCAAACATAGCAGACTGCATAGGCCACAATAGGACTCATTGGTAATTGTTGAGTTTTTACTAATTAAATTATATGTATCCTATTACACAGTCTCAAAATGGTTGACTGACTGCATCCCATCCCACCCCTCAAATTTTCCAAGAGACAAGAGAATAGAAGTTGTCCTGAGAGGTCCCTTCCTGCCTTACCTTCCCAGGTGTTCTGAATAATTACATTCAGCCTCAACTATTAGGCTACAAAGCAGTGCTCATAGTGACCAGAGGCCACAAATTGCTTTCATTGACCTAAAAAAATAACTATTTATCAGGTAAAGTTATTGTACATGGTACCATATTAAAGCCCCAAGAACATGAAAGAATACTGAGAAATATCTCCTTTCCTTGTGGAATTTGCAGTTCTTTTTTGGAGATGTAGGAGATAATGATTAATCCGGGTAAATGGGACCCTCTCTCCTAACTGGCTTCTTTCCCCAGATGTACCTAAAGGGGCCCTTGAAGTCATTTTTCCAGCACATGGTTCCAATCCTTGGTCATAGCCCTGCATGAGAAGGAAAAAAATAAAAATAAAAAGCTGGGGTTCCCCAACTCCAGCCTCAGCTTTCCCAGCTTCTCCTGAGCCACGCCCTCCCATGACCCCGAAGCACATCTCTGCCCCTTTGTACATGCTTTCACTCTGCCTGGAGCATCCTGCTTCCCCTACACATGACATCATTTACTCACCTTTAGAGCGCCAGCTAAAATCACTGCCTGCCCCTGCCCTCAGCAGTCTCATAGCTCTTTTCCCCACAGTCTCATAATTCTCTTTAGTTTTCACATTGCTCTGAAGTCACTGTTTCTCTCTTTCATTTGACTGGGTCTTGTTTTTGGTTTTTTTTTTTTTGTATCCCCACCATCAACCTACTACTGTGGTTTGAATATAATACCCCTTATTAATGTTTGTTGAATAAATTAATTGCAAAGTATGTGGAAGAATCTGAATGACTAGTAAAATAGACAGACAAACAAACAAACAAACAAACCAAAAGAGTCTAGCACCCATTTCTAAACAGACCTTTCACACAAGCTGAGCTTCAAGGAGAAGCCTACACTGAACTGCCCGCCTACACTGTGTTCCTGACACCTGAGCCAGACTTTATAAAGCAGTTCCTGGAACTGTATTTAAATCAGTAGGACTGAGGCCTTTCCCATCCAATCGAGTTGTGCACCTATATCCTCATCAACATCTTAACATATCAACTAAATTTGTCAGAGCAGCTCCATTCTGACCAATCAGGACAGTGCTTTTTGGACCACTCAAACTTTGAGGATTTGGAGTCCACCTTTGCATGAGGACAGACCAATCTGGGACAAGGGACAGGGACTTCGGTCTATATAAGTCAGCTCCCCTCTAGCTCAGAGAGTACACTTTATCTTTCTACCAAGAATTGTACTTCGCTGGCTGGAACTGAAACACTGAGATGTCTCACCTAAGCAGTGTGGTCTAACACGGGAGGGGCCCTGCCCCAGGGCCTCCCCACCCCACAGTTACACTGTCTTTTAATTGAGCCTTAACACTATTGAGCTGTCCTCATAGCCGGGCTGTATCACAATTGAGCTGTTCGCACTGAACAAAGTTTCCTTCTTCATCACACCCCAAGTTGGGGATTTTTGTTGACATTGAAATGGCACCAACCATCGGTTGACACTACTAACATTATTGTGAGGATTAAAAACTTCCAATAACTAATTCTTGAGTGAATGAAAGAATTAATTAATTAATTTAGATGTTTTTCCTGTAGGGCATTAATAGGACAAAAAACTGGAAACGTCAAGGAAAAAGATGGAACTTTCAAGAGGGCTCTCAATTACATGTTGAGAGATTTAAATTTAATACAATGAGGAAATGCAGGCATTATAGAGGCATGAAGTGATTGAAATAGGCTTCAAGTTTGATTATTACGGCAGCTGGATATAGAACAAGGCTTGTGCCAGCGAGGCTTGCTCTGACCCTACTTGGGAGAGGATGAAGACTTAGACCAGAGTGATGGTTCTGGAAGTGGGAAGAGGGGCCTCAACACAAGGCAATAACAACCAAAGTCACCTGCCACCCTGAGTCCCAAATTCTGGAACCATGGTCATAACATAAATTTTGCTCCAAAAGCACCTTTGGATTTGCTCAAATACAAAAATTAATATCCAGGGAGTTCCCTGGTGGTGTAGTGGCTTAAGGCTTCAGCACTTGTGCTGTCAACACTGCGGCCTGGGTTCGGTTCCCAGCCAGGGAACTACCCACATACTACCAAAAAAAAAAAAAAAAAAAATTAATATCCAAACAAAGATGCCTGGAAATTAAGGCCCATCAACAAAATATAATTAGAGCAAAGTCTTAATTAGACTTATATACCCATCACCCATGCAATGTAAGCTGAGTTGTATAGAAAAAAAGTTTCAATCACACTACCTGATCTCAAATAACTTTACATTATAACAAAAGAAATGCAACTTCAACACATAGAAAAACATGAGTTTTGAAACTTGCATAGAAAAATTCTCAAACCATTAAGCCTCTGAACACTTCTACAAGTCTAAAATTTTCACATTTGAATCTTTCTCGAAGGTCACTGTGGCTGGTAATATATAATATCTAGAAGTCCCAGTCAGGTTCTCAGTCTTAATATTCTTCCTCTGCATTAACTAGGGTTGTTAGATTCTCACAGGCAGGCTCAGTCCTGCCTCTAATCTTGAAATCCAATCTTGACCTTAGATAGAGGGCATTAACTCTTTGCATCTACTTTTTGTTCCAATGTCCTAAGCCAGATCAGATACCAGTTTCAATATGAACATTGACAAAAAGCCAATTAATCCTGCTTTGAAGAGTGTTCAGAATTTATTGGAGTATTAAGTAGAGTAAAGGACAGCCAGCTAAGTCAATAATACAATCCAAGAGCAATATTGCAACTTCAGTTAAACACTTTTCTCCAGAACAATTTTAACTAGTCAAAGCTGTAGTTTCACCTTGTTTTCTATTGTTCAAGGCAAGACAAGGGCAAACTGTAGCCCAATATATATATATATATAATCATTTCAAGGAAGAATATCCATCCCACTGTTATCAGAACTACTCAGGTAGAAGGTAAAAGACTGCCAGGGCTCATAAAATCAGAGGGGTGATGGGGAACTAAAGGTTTTCAGCCTGCTCCCCCTCCCAAAGTAGAATCTTTGCTTCCATGTCCATGACAGCTAAGCACGCAGGCACAGCCTGAACCCCGCCAGGAAAAGCCAAGCATGTTTCTTGCCTATACAGCCTTTTATCAATAACTCTAGTCAAACCAAGTCTTCTGAAACCCACCTTCCTACATCTTTCCCCAATGGGTCCTGTTTCTGCCCTCTGAGGGCAGACGAGGTAAAATCAGTCAATTTCCAAATGACTTACCTCCCAGTGAATTGACCGTACCTGTCATATGTTCCCTAAAGATTTTCTTTTTCTGAGAAAAGTCTTGAACATGTTGAACTCTACATCCCCTCACATGGTTTTCGGATCTCCCTCCATCCTTTCCTTCAATCACTTTTTGGGGCCTACTTGTTCAGCTTTTCTGAAAGTTTGGTATCCAGATTCTGTTCATAATACTAGGCATGATCAGAACACCACCACAGAGTGGTACTCTTTCCTGCTTCAATTTGAACAAAACACTTGAACAAAACACTTATGTCATTACAGTTTAATATTGTACTAATTCTTTAACAGCTTCCTCATCCTATTAACTCATGCTTCTTCCATGGAAAGTTGTTATAATACATTGGGCATACATTAGGAATGCACTTGATTTCATCTTAACTGACTTTAATTAATGTTAACTGGTCGACTATTTAACTTTATTAAATTTTATTTGTAAGTTTCATTCTCATATATCAACCTATCTAGGATTTTCTGGGCATTGAGTCTATCATCATTGATAAGTATGACAAGCACACTTTCCATGTTGCCATTCAAGGAACTGATAAAAGCTACCACTAGTAGTTTCTCGCCAATTGGAGGCAAATTTCAGACAAAGTTATTTATAAAGCTGTAAATCTGTCCACCACACTGACTTACCCTGAACCACACGACCATAGCGTAGCAGGTTGGATCTGAATTTCTTCATGGTCATTGTTACCACTCTTGCCCACTCTCATATCTTATTTTCTCCTATGGAAATTTTATCTTCCTAAGAGGTCAAGACCTCTGTATTATGGCTAGGTCTCCTCACAACATGTGTGTTAAATGTTGTCTTCCTAAAACAAATTCAAAAATCTTTGGCTACATATAGCTATAGATATAGACAGAGACATAGATATAGAGAGATATATGTATCTTTCACAGAGAAATAAAGCAAAGAAATGTCTTTAGCTCAGGCTATACACTTCAGATACAAACCATTTTAGTCAAGAAAAGATTCTAAGATTTGACCCAAAAGCAATGAGTTGAAAACAGAGTAAACTTACTGCAGAGGCAGCTGGGTTCAATCTGTTTTATTATTATTTTTTTTAATGTGAGTAGTTCCCTGACTGGGAATCGAACCCAGGCCATAGCGTTGACAGTGCAAAGCCTAGCCACTACACCACCAGGGAACTCCTCTCTAATCTGTTTTGAAAGGTCTGATACCCTTGAAGTTATTTCTCATCTTTTGTGTAGTTACCTCAATATTTCTTTTAGTTCTTGGAAGAATACTCTTTGGTATTCACATGTAATCTGTGTGTCTCTCAGACCTCACTAGCCAAGGGGTTAAATTTTGATCACATAACATTAATAAACAACTTGTCTTTGACTCTGGCAGCCACCACCATTGTAGGACTTCTCACTCACCTTGTACTCTTCTCAGTTCTTTCTAGAAGTTTCCTGAGAGTTTATAAGCAAGTTTTTCCAGTTTGCTTCAATAACCCGTTAACCCAGCCAGAGCAGCTCATATGGTACCTCTGCCTGTGCTGAGCCTCCTCCTGTCAATAGAACTGCAGAGAGCACACCCTGGCCATCTAATAAGGCCAGACCCACCCTTGGACAGACTCACTTCTTCCTCTCCATGGATACTGTTATATTGATCACCAAATAGAGGGTCTTTGGCTCCCAATATCTCATGGTCTTTATATCATACTTTCCGTTTCCATGAGTTTGGCTTTTTTAGTGATATCATATAGCATTTGTCTTTCTCTGACTTATTTCACTTACCATAACGCCCTTAAGGTCAATCCATGTTGTTGCAAATGGCAGAATTTCCTTTTTTCCCATGGTTGAATAATATTTCGTGTGTGTGTGTGTGTGTGTGTGTGTGTGTGAGTGTGTGTATCCATTCATCTGTAGACAACTTCTTAGATTGTTTCCATATTTTGGCCATTGTGACTAATGTTGCAATGAACATAGGAGTGCAAATACCTCTTTGAGATCTTGTTTGGTTCCTTTGGACATATATCCCAAAGTGGGATTGCTGGATTACATGGTAGTTCTGTTTTTAATTTTTTGAGGAACCTCCATACTGTTTTCCATAGTGGCTGCACCAATTTACACTCCCACCAGCACTGCACAAGAGTTCCCTTTTCTTCACATCCTCACCAACACTTACATCTTACCTTTTTGATAATAGTCATTCTAACAGGTATGAGGTAATATCTCATTATGGTTTTGATTTGCATTTCCTTGGGAAAATGCCTCTTCAGTTCCTTTGCCCATTATTTAATCAGAATATTGGTGGGGGGGTGCGATTTTTGATATTGAGATGTATGAGTTCCTTATATTTTTTGGATATTCATCCCTAATAAATGTACCCTAGCACTTCAGTGGCTCTGATTAGATTATGTATCAATTCTCAAACCAATTATGGTAGCTCAGACAAAGGGATATAGTGATTGCTTTAAATGAATCTGGGCCCACATCTAGAGCTCAGAGTGGATTCAATCCCACCAAAACCAGTGGCAAACAATAGGGAAGAAAGTTTTTCAAAATTTGGTTAAATATTACCAGAAGCAGAGAAATGAATGTTTGGTAGCAACAGACATTAGGTAAGCAGAGAGGATGAGGAGGGCATTTCAGCAACAGATAAGCAAAGGAAAGTGTGAAGTGAGCATGATAGAATGTTAAAAAAAAGAAAAGGCATGAAGTAAATCTTCTTTGTTATAATACAGGAACATTTTCCTTGTAGAGAGCCAAGCTAAAATTTTTTTCTGATTATTTTTTCTCTCTCTAAAGAGAACATATTTTGCTCTTAGACCAAGGAATGTGCTTTAGAGCCACAGTCTCTGGGAGCATAATCATTCCTCATCCTCAATTTACTGCAATCAGACTCTCCTTTCAGCACTCTGTGGAAATAAATGGTTTCTGATTCCCAATCAAGGCCTCCCAGAGGTCAAGAGAGTTTCAAACACCACAGCCTTAGCCAAGGGGAAGCAGGGGCAGTGGGTCACCCCCTAAAACCTTTGCCCCAAGAGGCATCCTTCCATAAAAGTTCTTGGTAGGAGGGAGCAGTGTGAAAGGAAAGCTAATGTGTTCATTGTCTTTACAACAGCGCTCTGATCATAAGCCAAATGGCGAAAAGGGAGTCTGGTAGGGGGTCCTTTTCATGTAGTGATTTCCCTGCCACCTAATGGTACAGCTCCAACCCCTAGCACAGGCTTGTCTTCAGACTTGTACTACCCGATGGTCGATTAGAACCTAACTAACTGTGGGAGTGTTTTCGTCTGCTGGTGATCTGGGTACATTAAAAAATAAAAGAATAGCAAAACAGCTTATAAAAATCGTGGGATGTTTTATATATTAACAAATAAATGTTTCTCATACAAACAATTATGCCTGTATTATGGGGTAGGAAACCTCTGCCTTTATTGCACCCATTCACAACCCTCTTGTCAAAGCTCTTTCCCTGAACTAAGTATCTTATACTAGTTACTCTCCTCTATTTTCCTGCCCTCCAGGAACAGAAAGACTAATGCCTTTTTATCATCCTGTTTTTAAGCCATTAAAGAAATGAAAATGACTTAATCCATGTACCATTCAAAGGATTAACGCTTAACAATTTGAAATTGTGTATATTGTCCTCCATTTAAATATAAAATTTGAATTTAGTATTGCAAGTTACATAACTACTCAGGGAAATACTATCAATAATTATTAAGAATGATTTAACCTTTCACTACATTAACTTCAAGTTTTTTTTTCAAAATTTGTCAAAAACTCACAAAGTACAAAAAGTTGATATTTTGACTATTTTATGTATTTAATAATAACATTTTGAGCTGCTTTGTATATAAGTGATATTTTTATTTTAAAATTTTGTTATATGGTAATAAATTTACCATTACATTTAATTTTAGCCAAAAATACTCAAAACATACTAAGTGACATCAATTAGATTTAAGTATAGATAAATTAGAACCTAATGGCATTGATAATAAATTTATTACGAAATGTTCCACAATATAGCATACAAAACATCTTTGTTGTTGCTAATGCAAGCTATAGGAAAACATATTTTTAAAATCTGGCAAGTGGAGAAAAGTCCTTAAAACAGTTCCATACTGAATAACAAAGTTTTTTTGAGCTCGAGGGGTAAACTCGAACACTGCAATCAGTGGATGGAAATATTCATTCAGCTCTGAAAGTCGCAGCAAAAATGGTTAAAGTAATATCAAGGCTTACTTATATCTTTCCTTAAAATTTTATTAAATAGTACTTTAAAATGACCAACTTTTTAAATATAATAATACATCCTCAAAGTAATACAAAAAATATAAAAGTATGTAAATTGTAAAGTGTTCCTTATCTATACCCCACCCAAATTTTCCTATTTTACTCTCAGAAGGAGACATACAGACTTTTGGTGGATGCTTCCAGAAATTTTCTGTGTATGAAAAAACATCTAACATATGAGTATAATCAGCTTATTACATAAATGGTATCACATTGTATTATGTTTATTCTTAGAATTAAACAGTCTAATTTCTTAACCCACTCCAAAGCAATTTTATTCTTAGAGCTAAATCAATCAACTCTTTTTCTTTCCTAATGTTACTCTCAAAACCAAATCTACTTTTAAAATCATTTGCACCACTGTGGTCTTTTCTGCATCTTAGATGTCTGTGTTCCTAGCTCGACCTTGTCTCTTTAGATGCTTGTCAATGTTTAGGTTGGTTTAAAAAAAAAATGCGAGAGAGATTGTTTTGCCTAAAATATCTGAAAACTTGATTTACTTCTTAGTTGTTTATTAGCAAAGTCTTTAGTTTTTGTCTCTTTATACATCTAGGCTTTGGTTCAACCCCTTCTCATTCGATATTCACATCTCCATTTCTGTTATGTAAGTCATATTTTGTCATATTAATTAAAAGCATATTTTAAACCATGTTTTATTACATTTCACAAACTTCTTACTGAGTAAACTTTCTAAACCAAATCATTGCTCTTGCCATATCTGGGCTCATAAGTCATTTTCATTTGTATTTGTTCTATAATTTTTCTTCAATTTAGTTTACATCTGTCTAAAAAAATATTTTGGTAAATCCATACTAGTGGGCTAATTTCACCCAGAGTAAACAGACACTCTGGGACAACTGAGACTTCTCCCACCATCCATACTGACTGGAATTTCACCAATAAGGACTCCCTGCTTCAGGCTAAGTGTTGCCCTCTTTTGCTGTGTTCTCTTGTAATGTAAATAACCTACGGAAGTGTAGCACATTGAGAAACAATTGTAGTGAGGACATTTATATTACTTAAGGTAATATAAAATTTTGAGTGGAGTAAGAGATACAGAGTTGGGGTTTTGCCTGCTGAAGAATAGGCATAGAAAAGGGAACATAAAGAACAACTAATATCTAACTCCTGGTTTTCAACTTTTTGAGATTGCTCTCAGTGAAGTTAGTCGTGTCCACCTGGTATAGGCAACATATTAAGGTACTCCAATTGGCATATGTCTAAGGAAATGGAGACCTGTCCTTTCTTTCTCTTTCTTCCTTTCTTGCAATCAATATTTATTGAATGCTTACTTTGTGAAAGGCACTGTTCTAGACACTGAGAACACAAAGATAAAATAGATAAAGATCCCTGACCACGTGGAGCTTACATTGTAACAGGGAGGAGATAGACAATAATTATAAACATAATAAGAAAATGATAATGCTGTATTAGAAGAAGGTGATATGTTTCAAAAGAAAAAGGAAATAAAACAGGGTAAGAAAGATCTGGTGTCACCGGGAAGTTTGAACTTTCAACAAGAAGGTTGATATAGACTCATTGATTTGTCTTTTGAACAAAGGAGGTGGAATTAATCATGAGGATATCTAGAGGAAGAGAAGTACAGACAGAGGAGAGAGCCAATGAAAGACCATTTGGTGGGAACCAGCCTGGCTTGTTTAGGGTATATCAAGGGCATCACTATATTTAGAGTACAGCAAAAAAGGTTAGAGAAGTAGAAGATAAGCATGAGGAAAATGGGAGGCCAAATGGTGGAGGGTTCTGGTGGTACCATCTCAGTGAAATGGGAAGCTATTATAGAATTTGGAAAGAGCACAAAAATGATGTGAACTGAGTTAAGTTTAAAGGGATCACTCTGGCTGCTGCTTGAGAATAGCCTACTAGGGTTAAAAATAGAGAAGCAGGGAAGCCATTTAGAAGACTTGCAATAATCTAGAAGTGAGATGATAGCAGCTTGGATAGGTATGGTAGACATAGAAGTGATAGAAAGTGATAGGATTCTGTATCTATTTTGAAGGTAGAGCAAACAGGATAGGTTGACAGATGAGATTATGGAAGTGTAACAAAAAGAGAGATAAGGTTAATTCCAAGATTTTCAGCCTGAGAAACTGGAAGAATGGTGTTGCCATCAACCATGACAAAGAAGACTGTGGGAGGAGCAGGATTAGTGGACAACAGGAGTTTGGGACATGTTGAGTGTGAGATGCCTATTAGATACAACTGATTCTGAATTTAACTGGTTGTCGGATCCAAGGAAGCCACTTAACCTCTCTACCCTTCATCTGTAACATGAGAAATCAGACTAAAAGAACTTCAAGGTCTCCCTAATATTTTTTTTTCCTTTTTGGTATGTGGGTAGCTCCCTGACTGGAAATCGAACCCACACCGCCCAGCACTGACAGTGCCAGTGGTGAAGCCTTAAGCCACTACACCATGAGGGAACTCCCACTAATATTTTTTTTATTCTAAGGTTTAACTTGGTTGCATTCTTTTGTGCTAATTTGCACAATTACTTGTGTGTATTGTCACAGATTAAATTTCATTTTTGTCACATTGAATAGGGTGGTCAGGGTAGGCTTCATTGAGAAGATGACTTTTAGATAAAGGAAATAGGGAATTCCCTGGTTGTGTAGTGGCTAAGGCTTTGGCGCTGTAAGTGCTGGGGCCTAGGTTCGATTCCCGGCCAGGGAACTATTCACATACAAAATAAAAAATAAAATAAAACATTATTAAGTTTATTCTCAAAAAAAAAAAAAATAGATAAAGGAAATAAAGAACCATGAAGGTCTCTAAGAAAGAGTGTTCCAAGCAGAGAAAAGCATCATTGCAAGGAGACTCAGGTAACAATGGGCCTGTTCAAGCAATAGCTCAGTTTGATAGTATGGGTTAAATATAAGGCTCACACTTGACTGATAAACCCCACAAAGAGAGCAAAAGTCTTTAATGGGGGGGGGACATTAAAAAGTTGTAAAGGATTCAAAGCTAGTAGGATATCAAACAGCTTTTAGAAAAATGACAATTTAATGATTCAAGCCCCTGAATCAAAACATAATTACTTTTTCCCTTAAATTATGATGTAAAAGAATTTAGACATAAAATTCTTGACAAATGTGCATTAGATAGTTTTTCTAAACCCTTTTCTCCCATACAAAAGAGTCTAATTTCAGATTTTCAAATTGCAGTTTTTGTAAACAATCTCTAATTTAGCAGTCATGAAGTAATTTGGTTTTTAAAGAAATAATGCCAGTCGAATCAATGAATGAAGTAGCTACAAAAAAACTAATTCAAATCACAAAAGCACAAACTTTCCAATTGCATGAGATCCTTTCGGATGCAGTTGGGAGTTTAAAAATGAAATCAAAGTAAGGGAGATGTCCTCATGAAGCAGGCAAAATCTTTTCTGGTTTTGGTATTTTCCAGGATTCTTACATTTTCTGAGATTTTGAATAGGCCAAACATATTCTGCTCCCTTAATAGAAATTTGTGGATATCTAACACAGGCTTGGCACAAAGTAGGAGAGATGCTCTGTTGGTTGAGACAGACGGTGAGGCTCTGGTTTCCTGGGCTGGAATAATTGAAATGGAAGTGGCAAAGAACAAAAAGGACGGTGGGTCAGGGGAAGGGGCGTACTTGAAAGGCGGTGTGCGGAATGCAAGTGTCAGACCGTTACCATCCACGGTGGTAGATTAGAAGTCTCAGTTAGGGCCCTATATAATAATAGCAACAGAAAACGTTTACAGAATGCTCACTATGTGCCGGGGAATGCATTTTACATATATGTAATTCATGTCTATCATTCTGACAAGTGAAAAAATAGCAACTGGTCATGGGATTTTTTAATTTGAAAATCCTATGGCCAGTTGCTGTATATTTCACTGCTTTCTACCTTCTAATGCTGCAAAGTAGAATTTCACCGCCAGTCTAGTTCCTTCCTTACCCCATTCCCTCTATACAGATAACTTTTTCATTCCGTGTGCAAACTTGTACGATTTTTCCCTTTATCCTCGGGTAAATAATAGAAAATACTTAAAGAGTGCTTATTATATGCCAGGAAATAGTCAAAGCATTTCACATATATTAATACATGTAATCATCACAGCAACACTTTGAAATTATTACAATTGCTATCCTCATTTTACCCGTCAGAAAACAGAGAAGGTACAGTGTTTGACGTCCTCGTAGTCACGCCAGGACAGCTGGGAAAGCGAAGAGAACACAGGAGATAAAACCAAATACCAAAGCTGTTTGAAAGCCACTGTGCTCCACAGAGTGCAGGAAATGTGCAAAGAGAAATTGTGTCATAGATGATGAAGCCATGGGTAGGGGCACCCTGATGCGTGCAGCGGAGGCAGCTAACTGAAGGAAATTCTCCGGGCCCAATGCAGGAAGACTGCCCTGGGATGGATCACATTACTTCTCTCCTCAAACCTACCTAGGAAGACACCAAGTCTTGACCACGGCTTATGTGGCCTTGCATGACGTGGGCCTCTGGACACCTCGCCACTCCGAACACTTACATTTTTGTTTGTTCTGGTTTGGTTGCCCAGCCCTTTGAATACCCTCCCTGTGTTTGGGGAATTCACGGCCCTTCCAGGGCTTGCCTCTCTGCACAGGCCACACAGTTTTCACCAGCCCCACTTTTATCAAGAGTAGAAACTACATCAAAAGTGAATGGCTGGAGAACTGGCAATGTTTAACCCGGAGGAGAGGACACTTCGGTGGGGGTGGGTGGATGAAGGAAACCATTGATAGAGACCTGTCCAAATATTTGGAGAACCGGCAAATGAAAGAAGGCTGTGGCTTAAGAGCGGAAAAAGCTGGGGGTGGGGGTGGGGCAGGAGGTACCCAGGGAGAAAGAGAGATAGCAAAGCAGGTGGGGAGAACATCTCCAGACATATTCTCCAGAACCATAGCCTCTGTACAATTCTTTAAAATAACCCTTTCTTAAGGGATAGTTTGCATGCCATAAAAAATGCATCTATTTTAAACATACATTTTCATGAGTTTTGACAAATGAGTACACCTATGCAACTACTCTAATCAAGGTACAGCATACTTCTGTTCCTCTGGAACGTTCTATTTCCTCCGTTCCAGTCAGCCATGCCCATTCCCACACCCAGGCAACCACAAATCTGATTTTCGTCACTCATTTTAGATTACTCTTGGCTTTTTTAGAATTTCATATAAACATAATCTACATTGTTATGCTGGCTTCTTTTGCTCAGCATGATGTTTTTGAAATTCATCGCTGTTACGGTGTGTTTTAGTGGTTCGTTTCTGTTTACTGCTCAGTAGTAGTCTATTGAATAGATAAACCAAATTTGTTTATCCGTTTGTTGATGGACATTTGGGGCTTTTGTTTTCAAATTTTTGTTAAGACTGGTGAAAAGACAGTAGAGGAAACACTGTGAGGGATGAGACGGAAACATCAGAAGTCAGTTTGTGAGACATTTAAAAACATTTCAAAATTAAAGTCAAAAGACGGGAGTACCTTTCTGAGTCCCACCCGCCCTGACTCACCCGCGGCCCAGGCCCTCTTCGAAGCCCTGTCTGCTCTAGACCGCTTCTGAGGCCCTTTGGGACCTAAAGGTTCTATTTCTCTCAAATGCCTTTGGATTCAAACAATTTTTTTGATCTCTAAATAATATCTTGTGACTCCCAAAGATTAAAGAGATCCTCCAAATTTGTTTTATCTTCATTTTTTTTCTCTTACGGAGCTGTACATCCTGTAGAATGTAGGCTACTAAACATTTAGTGAAGATATTTAATTACTTTGAAACTCAAGCATTCATAGCTGAAAGCAATTAAAATTCGATCTGAACATGATGGCAATAAAATCTGTGAAGATTTTTGACTTTCCCTTCAGTGTGTTGTGTTACCAAAGTTGTTTGGATCGCTGGTTCAACAGTTATCTATTCGGACTTCTTGGTGAAAGACGGTCCACATTAAGCACAAATTCCCTTATTGCGTGAGAGGTATCCTTCTTCTGTATGTGTAAACTAGGAAACAGCCCGAAGAGCATCGCTGCCTCAGTCTTTGTGCTGATGGAAGGGCTGGGGGTTTCGCCCTGGTCACAAGCTGACAAGCCGGACAGTGCATTTTTCACATTGTTTCAGCCCATGTGAATTTTCTAAATAAATGGTTCCTGCTTGCCAAGCCTCAGTGAATAACACTGACTTTTCTCCATCCACGAAGCTTACCACATGGATTACACATATGCATTACTCACACAACACAATCATTGGCCCATATGCCAGAATGAAAGAGGATTTCACAGTTGCCTCTAGAACATGTATCTTCAGCTTTGGTTCCACATATAAAGGAGACAGATTTGCATTTTTTTCCTTACATAGATTCAAACACATTCATCTCAAGTACAAGTATGTACTCCACCGGCTAGTTCTCTTGTTGAAGAAAACTCTTGCTTCTTCTCACTCTGTCACCTATAAAAAAAATATAAACAAACAAACAAACAAATAAATGAAATAGCGAGCACCGCTGCACTGTTTGGATTGTTAAAACTTAAAACAAGTCCAAGGGAAAATGTGCCTTGGAGATCCCTCACTGATTTGTTTTTGTAGAACAGCTGGTGGTGAGGCCCACTGTACTAATCATGTCCAGTTGCTGCTGGTCGAGTTGCACATTCAGGAAGTTCATAATTAGGTGGTTGTATCCCCTGAGTTTCCCCTGAAGCACTCCTTACAACTTTCGATTTGTCTTCTTCCTTGTCATTTAAAACAACCAAAAAAAAAAAAAAAAAAAAGACAGAAAAAAAGAGAAAGACACATAAGAGACACAGAGAACTTGAAATAAAATTTAAAATAATGATATTTCTAAAATAAACCAAATTGTCTATGACTGCTGGCCTCTCTTAAAAAGAAAACAGATGCAACGTGTGTATGTATTTGTGTGTGTGTGTGTTGTATGTGTGTTGTTCTCAGAAACTTTAAAAAAGGGTTAAAAAACATTTTAAAAGTTTGTTCTCCTTAAAAATTGTGCTCTGGAGGGTTTGTCTGCTTATGTTTTGATTTTAAAGCATGTGGATTTAAGATCCACTGATACTCTCTGGACTTCAAGGATTAAGTTTTAACATTTCATGTAAATTGTATACATTCCCTAATTCTATCTGCTTTTCTCCCCCATCCCCCCACTTGGAGTTGTTTGATAATTAAAATGCTGGAATTTGTAGCTTGAGTGTTTGTCAGTCCCTTGTTGATTATTAGCAAGTGTTTCAGTTCTCTATCAGAAGATCTGGCTTCTAATGTATACTCTGGAAAAGCAGCGTTTCTTAGGACCGTTTTCTTTATTAAGCAGTTTTAGTGAAAATGAGGACGGAAAAATTGCTCCATGAGCTGAAAGCTGTGGTGAGGAATATACAGAGGGTGCCAAAAAAAAAGGTAAAATCTGTATTAAAACTGTAATAATACATACCGATAACAAAAGATGAACACAAATCACATTTGACTTCTGCAATTACAGGAGGTGCTCAAAGTGGTTACCATCAGTATTTATGTAATACATAGATAACACTGCTTAAAGTGTGTATACATATTTTTGGCACCCCAGTATATCATTCTTTTCTTAATAATCCTGTGTATTATTATACTAACTGTTAATTCACAGATCTAACAGAAATAAACAGAGGTTTAAGTTAAGTGCTACATACTTGTTAAGCAAAATTAAAACCACATAGAATTACTTAAAAAGTCAAACATAGCTCTTGAACCATTTCCCTGCTCGAGCCCGCTCCTACCTCTTTGGAGTGTACTTTCTCTTCAATAAACTGTCTCTTTGTTTCACCTCTAAAAAAAAAAAAAAGTCAAACATAGAATTACCATATGATTCAGCAATTCCACTTCTAGATACCCAAAAGTATTGAAAAGAGGTACTCAAACCAATACTGTACACAAATTTTCATAGCAGCACCATTTTCAATAGCCCGGAGGTGAAAACAATCCGAATGTCCAGCAGTGGGAGAACGCATGCACAGATTATGATTCATACCTACAATAGATTATTCATCCATAAAAAGGAATGAAGTACTGACACACTACAACATAGATGCATCTTAAAAACATGCAAAGTGGAAGAAACCAGACACAAAATTCACATATTGTATGATTCTACTTAAATGAAGCATCCAGAAAAGGTAAACCTGTAGAGACAGAAAGCAGATTGGTGGTTGCCAAGGGCTGAGACAAGGAGAGAATGGGCATAAACGCTTAGTGGGTACCCTGTTTTATTTTGGATGATAAAATGTTCGGAACTAGATAGAGGTGGAGGCTACACAACGTTGTGAATGTACTTAATGCCACTGAGTCATTTGTTCCCTTTAAAATAATTTTATGTTGTGTGAATTTCACCTCAATAAAAGAAGGTGAAGTTAAAAAAAAAACACACAAGCAAGAGAACAATAGGCACGTTTTCCGTAAGGGCCCAGCACTCCTTAGAAGCCATGCAACTTGATATTCTTTTTTTTTTTTTTTTTAATTTCAGAATGTGTTTTCTGGAATTTATTTCTCTTTAATGTTAATATTAGAACTTGATATTCTTAACAGAGTTGTAGGTAGGACCACAATTTAGCAAAACAATTTAGCTGTGCTTCATCTTTTCCAAAAGCTAACTTAAAATGTTAATTTATATGTTAAAAACCAGACGTGTAAACATGGCGATAATCGTTTTCCTCTAATGATAGGTCCTTATGTGAATTATAGGTGCATTCTGGGCTCCACTTTCAGATTCTATGTTCAAACTTTTTAAAATGTACATGTCAAATCAATATATTACTGAGTCTTAATGTAAATTTATAATTTCTCACTTACTAAGGATATCCCCTCATATCAAATAAAATCTCCTCTTCCTGGAACCCTTTCCCCTCTCCTTCATTTCACTAAACGCAAATTGGTAGTAGAGGAATTCTAGTATAGTTCGTTCTTATCTTAAGAAAATACAGAGCTTAGAAGCAGAAAGCAAAGGGCAGTTTCATTTCAGATTAAATTATTTTTTCAAGAAATATACAACAGAAATTGTAGAAAAATAAGAAGATACACAGCAAAAGAAGAAAATGGGTGAAGGTAGGCCTGAGAGATTGCCCTCTGCTCATCTGAGTGTGCATGTCCTTCCTTCCTGGCCCCCAGAAGGGGCTAGACAGGTAGACCATCTCTCTCCTGGGGAAGCATGAGAAGATGGAGCAGAGAGTCTTCCTCCTGTTGCACTGACAGCCTGCCTTGTGTCACCATGCAGGGCAGAGACTGCCAGGCGGGCCACCATTCACTGAACTGTCAATGCTTGACATATACCAGCAGCTGGAGCTGAGCCCTGATGAGTCAATCACTCATGACCAAGCAGCCAGAGAAAAGAGTACAAGCTGAATGCTCAGAACAGGCTCCCCATGAATTGGAGTTGCTGGAGGACAGAGAATGTGACTTAAATTTGGTCAGAAAAGGTAATGGAACTATCTAAGGAGATGCAAGAGATACACAATAGAGACTTACTGGGTTTAAAAGAAATAACACAACACCATGGTTTTTAAATTTAAAATTCACTAGTGAAGAAAATGGTTACTGTTGAAATTCAGTTAGTAGCCTGGACACTGGATGCAAGACACATTCCAAAGCTCACAGCAAAAAAAAAAAAAAAAAAAAAAAAAAAAAAAAAAAAAAAAAAAAAAAAAAAAAAAAAAAAAAAAAAAAAAAAAAAAAAAAAAAAAAAAAAAAAAAAGTAACTCGTAAATAGGGAGATGGAAGAGAGGTTTAAGAAAACTCACATGAGAATAACTGGAATTCCCAAAGGAGAAAATGATGCACATGAAGGAGAGGACATATTTAAACACAACAAAATGAACCATACAAACAAACAAACAAACAAAAAAGTTTTTCCTGAATTGAAGAAATACAAAATTTCAGGCAGGAATGATGAGAAAAGATATACACATATGCACATATGTATAGATAGATATAGACACATATTATCTGTCTAGTTATCTATACATGGGTATGTATACACACACATATATATGGCTACACATATCCTGGTAAAAATTTTGAACTTCAAAGATAAAGAGAAAAATCTTATTCTCTCTGTGTGCAAATTTATAAATTATTTATAAAGAAAAAAGATTAGACTGTCATTAAAATCCTCTTTTACAAAACTAAAAGCTAGAAGACAATGGAATACATTTTCAACTTAAAAATATATTTCACCTGTTAGGGTAGAAGAAAGATGTTTGCAGATAATGTGAGGATTCAGAGAAGTCATACATCTCATTACTCATCTGGGAAAAATACTAGGAAAAGACTTCATTAATAAAATTAAAAAAAAATAATAAAAATAAAAAAGAGACTTGAAGAAGAGAGAAAGCCAGAGTGAGCAATGAACTTGTGATGCTCACTTAAAAATAAATGGACAATGATAGACTAGGAATGTGTACGTACTAAATAAAGATTATAGAAATACAGAAGTATACCAAAGAGGAAACTTCTAATAATAATCTGGAATTGAAAGAACTAAACCACGTCAGCAAAACTGAAGAATCATGGCAAGGAGGGGCATGAGAAGGAAGGAAGGAAATATTCTGAAGACTTCATCTCTTGTGAGGAGGGTGAGATCGTAATTGTTTGTTTTTTTTTGTTTTTTTTTTTTTCTTTTTTTTTTTTTCTTTTTGGTATGTGGGTAGTTCCCTGACTGGGAATCGAACCCAGTTCATAGCGCTGACAGTGCCAGTGCCAAAGCCTTAAGCCACTACACCATCAGGGAACTCCCTAGATTGTAATTGTGATAGAAGTCTTCTTCAAGTCTTATTCAAGCGGTATTTCATGGGTAGGGAGAGACAACTGAGTGATAAAACTCGACTGGGGAAAATTTGGCGTCTTCATGTAATACGAGGGAAGTATCTGTTCGATTATATGTGTGAGCGGCAAAGGGCAGGTAACAATGATCAAATGTAAACGGAAAGCAAAATCTCAAAGCAGGTATGGTGATATTAATATCCCAGAACATAGAATTTAAGTATCAAATTTCTAAACAGAAAAAAAGGAGTGATACTGTGTAATAATAAAAAACATCATGTGTGAAGTAAGTAAGACAGTCCTATGGTCACCTACATGGTATTATATAATATCTAAGCAAATTAACAAATAAGTAGAAATGCAACTTTTAACAAAATATGATACTAAAAGACTTGAAAATCAGAATCGGAGAGTTCTGATAGATAGGTAGACAAAGACATAGAGGAATTAAATAATACAATCACGAAGCTTGTTTTACCTGGATACAGTTCTCCTCATTTTTGTGTGTTCATGAATTCATCCACTCAATAAAATGTATTTGTAACCTCCAAATCAGTATCTGCAGCACCTTTGCAGCCATTCACAAATCTGTGCAAAGCAATGAAAAATTTGAGTTGTCTAATGGGCACATTCCCAGATGAGGTCAAACAAGGTGACACACTCCCTTCTCTTTCAGCTCTCATGCTATAAACATGCATACTTTTTACAGTCTATTTAGTGCCATGTTTTTCACATTTTTGAGCTTTTTGTTTGTGAATTTGCTATTTAAAATGGCTCCCAAGCACAGTGCTGAAGTGTGATCTAACATTCCTAAGTGCAAAAAGGCTGTGTGATGTGCATTATGGAGACAGTATCTGGTAGGTAAACTTCATTCCGCATGAGTTACTGTTGGCTGTGGATTCAATATTAAAGAATCACTAATCTACAAGGTCTGGCAGAAGTAACGCCCGGACTTGAGCATTACTTCTCAAAATCATAACCATACATGCTTATGATTTTATAATGAAAAATTTAATATAGATTATCAGCTCATAAAAAAGGGACATTATTTGTGTAACCATAGCATGTATGATTATGATTTTGTAATAAAATCATAATTCAAGTCCAGGCATTAATTCTGCCAGTCCCTGTACATGAGGAAGATGTCATTAAACAGAAACACACATAAAGGAAGGTTATGTATTAATTGGTTGATGAAAATGTCATAACTAAAGGCTCACAGACCTAATTTCCCCTAAGAGTAATTGTTCAGTGTTCATAGTGACTTTATAGGACATAACTACCATGTATAATAAAAATTAACTGTATATATAAAATCGATTTAGAGAGAACTTTGAGTTCCTCAAATACAGAATATACATTTTTTTATATATCTCATAGAAGATTTATAAAACATTTATAAACACATTGCTTATGTGTTTTTCCTTAAGGAACACCTCATTATAATTTTCTAATCATAATCCATAAAACTTACAACTAAGTAAAAGGGATACAAAAACCTAACTATACTGGAATCAAGAAGTACATATCATGATATACCCTGAATTCAAAGAAATATTAAAAACTGTCAAAAAACACTGTCAAAATTTAAAGTGAAATATTTTAAATTATCTAGAAAGCAATGAAAATAATATTTATTACCAAAGTTTATGGTATTAATAGTATATAATTTAAAATAATTTATTATTAAAGAATAAAAATATTAAAATACAGAAATTTTATAATCACTTATAAAAATTTTTAAGAGAACAATAACAGAAGTAAAAACAGGAAGGAAAGCATAAGAAATAAAATTTGAAATTAAAGAAATAGGAAACAAAAATGGTACAAAGGATTAAAAAAGCACAAAATTAGGTCATTTGAATCACATGCAAAAGGAAAAACTGTTTTTATTTGAGATTAAGGAACACAAGAAGACCAAAATATATACAAGAGTGTGAATAAAGAAGAGCATGTAAAGACTAATACTGAGGAGAAGGAGAGACATAATAACCAAGATGATCTGTTCATTTCAAGATTTAACTGAATTACATCTGTAAAGACCCTTTTTTCAAATAAGTTAAAACTCATAAATTCCAGAAATAAAGACATGAACAATCTTTTGGGGGGACCCACCATTCAATCCACGACACAGATTTGTCCATGGTGAACCAGTGTTTCATACATTTTTATTGCCAAATAATGTTCATTCATATGGCTACATAATAAATTTTATATTATGCAACTCTATAATACATTTTAAATTTGAAACCTCCATGATATCATAGCAAACAATATGAAGCTTCAGGGAACACAGCTGCTGAACCAGCACCCAAATGGTGCCCAAAGCCAGAAGAGGGTAGGCAAGACTCCCATGGAGCCTCCAGAAGGGTATACAGCGCTGCTAACAACACCTTGATTTTGGACTCTGGCCCCCAGAACCATGAGGCAATAAATTTCTGTTTTCTTAAGCTACCCAGTTTGTGGTACTTTGTTAATGCGACCACAGGAAACTAATACAACTTCAAAAACGTTCAGCTAGGGAAATAAAGCTAGAAACAAAAGGCCACGTGTTATATTATTTCATTGATAATTTCAGAAAAGGATAATCTACAGTCAGAAAAAAGATTAGTGGTTGTCAGAGGCTGAGATGAGAGAAGAAATTGTCTAAGTGGCCATGAGAAAATATTTTGGTGCTGTGATGAAAATATCCTAAAAACGAATTTTGTGGTGATGGATGGATGCACAATTATATAAATTCACTAAAAACATTGCATTGTACATTTACATTGGGATATGTCATGGTATGTGTGTTAAATCTCAATAAAACTATTAAAAATAAAAACTAAAATATAAAAATTTATTTATTTATTTATTTATTTATTTTTTTGCTTTTTGGTATGTGGGTAGCTCCCTGACTGGGAATGAACCCAGGCCGCAGCGCGGACAGCACCAACGCCGAAGCCTTAAGCCACTACACCATCAGGGAACTCCCAAAATATAAAAATTTAGAAATAAATTTGACAAGGAAAGCAAAGAACTTTTATAAAGAAAATTGGTAAGCCATTTTTCTCTCTCTTTGGGTGTTGGAGGCATATTTAACTAAGGTAAGAAACTCTGGGGTGTATTTCTGGAAACTCTAGAATATACATTTATACATAACGTTTTAAAATTTTTATGGCCAAAGATGTCATAAGTAAGATCGACCAAGAAAATAACATATTTGAAGAAACTTTTCAGCAGACAACAAAGCATAAATATTTCTTTTCTTCTTATTTTTTTTTTTTTGTGGTTCCCTGGCTGGGAGTCAAATCCAGGCTGCAGTGTTGAGAGCGCCAAAGCCTAGCCACTACACCACCAGGGAATCCCCATAAATATTTCTAGTAACACAAAGTAATCTTAAATATTAACAAAATGCAAACAACTCAGCATAAAAATAGGAAAAGAATTCTCATCATAAGAAAAAAATGTTTTTGTTTTGTGTATGGTGACTAGACTTATTGAGGATCATTTTGCAATACATACAAACATTGAATCTATCCTGTACACTGAAAGGAATTTGTCACATGTCAATTATACCTCAATAAGAAAAGAAAGTTGCAGAAAAGTGTGTAGATTTTTAAAAAGTTTAAATATACACATATATTCATACAAATTTGTGCATAATGTGTGTTTACTGCATCTTTTCATTATGAAAGTACCATTCCTGTTGTAATTAATAAGTAATTTGTGGGATGCTTCCCTGGAACCCAATCAATACCCTATTCCCCAACTGCTTTTCAGGCAGAGGATTTCACATGCTTGCCTAAATGAGTTACTACATTGCAAACACATTTTTTTTTTTATTATTTAAAATAAACTTGATTGAACTACATTAAATCATCTTTAAAATCCTATTTTTGTTTCATGAGTTACATAAGGGCTTTCCTTCCCTTTAGCTTGGCCCGTGCAGACCCAAAATAAATAGGCTTACTTCATGCTTGCTTGTTGTCTCCATGATCAAACTGAATACAACTGACATTCTGTTTTCTCTTAGACTATCTGACACTTCCAGAAAAAAAAATTATTAACATATTAGCCAGTGAGATAAGTCAAATATACTTTTGATTTTGGCATCTATGTCAGCAGTATTGATCAGTAAAATTTCCCAGACTGAAATTTTATTAATCTAGTCTCTATTTTTCTGCACTTGACAGTTGCTTTTTGAAGTTTCTGCCAAAGGCTCGTAAAGTGATATTACCCACAAGTAGTATTTTTCTAAAAATGACATTTAAAATCTGTCTCTACAAAATAAATTAGGAAATTTCACAGTACTTCATTTTTTTTTTTTTTTTTTTTTTGCTTTTTGGTATGTGGGTAGCTCCCTGACTGGGAATCGAACCCAGGCCGCAGCGCTGACAGTGCCAGCGCCAAAGCCTTAAGCCACTACACCATCAGGGAACTCCCCAGTACTTCATTTTTTACTGTCTATTTCTTGATGTTAAATACTTAGCTTCTTTGAAAATAAACTATTAATAGATTCTTTTGATACAAGTGACTAGCACAATATAAATTTATTGCAGTTCAAATTGCACCATCTGAAATCATTTTTTCAAAAGAATTATCATGTATATGAAAGAGCTTTACAGTTTGTTCAAATGATAAGGTTTATGTTTTATTGCTCTATTGAAGACAACTGGAAAAGAAATTCAAGCAAAGACATTTTTTGCTAGTGATGAGAAGAATAGAAACTAAATTCCATGTTGTTCTATTTCAAATAGTTACTTCCTAAGTAATATGGTAACTCTTAGCACAATCTAGACTCCTTAGTATTTTATAATTGAAAATACAGACTTAAAAAGTAAAATTTTAGCCAGAAATTTTCATACAATTTAATCTATTTAGTAGCCTCGAGAGATCTCACTGAGGGATTAAGTGAATAACTATTTTAACATCATGAAAAAACCATTTGATTTTTCTCTATTTTAAACTAAAGGTGATTTTAGGTTCACAGAGTTACATAAAGTAGTTGTTTTGATGCCAGGATGTTGTAGGAGATAAAATAAAGAACCAACTTCAGAGGTTTGAATTCTGATCCCAGCTCAGCCATGTCACAGTATCCCCAGGCCATAGCTTGCTGGATTGCAAATAGAGGTAGTTAAATTAGAAGGAAAGATTATAAACTCTTACTGTTTAAAATTCTATGCTGTTAGATCAGTGATGCTTGGGTAATTACAAAAATGGCACCATGTAATTCACTCATTCAAAAACTGCATTGCACGTGCCAGGTACTCTGGGCACTGGGACATAGACTACCTACCTTCTCAAATACGAAGAAATACAAAGAAGTCCTGTTACCATAATATGTATTTACTAAATTTTGACTTATATGCTGTACTCATTTAATAAGTTACACTCTTGTTCCCACCACTCCACTGAAACTACTCTGTCATCAGTGACCTCTTTGTTGCCAATTCTAACCATCAGTTCAATTTTCACCTACTTGATCTGTTGATACTGTTTGACCCAGTTGATCTTCCCCTCCTCCTTGAAGCATTTGATCCTCTCAGTTCCCAAGGGCACCATTCCATGGTTCTGCTATCACAGCTTTCTTTGCTAATTCTTTCTGTCCCTCCTGAGCTCTAAATGTTGGAAGGTTCCAAAATCCATCCTTGGACTTCTTTTAGTCTCTATTTACACCTAACTCCCTGGGTGATTTCTGGTGAGTCTTATGGCTTTAACTACCACTGACAACTCCCGAATTCATATCCCCAGCTCTACTGCTCCCCAGAATCACATACCAAATGTCTATTTGATAACTCTACTTGACATAAAATCCAAACGCCATTCTCTCCTTTGCTCATTCTGAGACTCTGAGATTTACATGAGATGTATTGGGGGACATCATGAGACCAACATCTGTGATGGATGAGGATGAAGGAAACAGCATGCAAAAGTGAGAGATGCTGAACTTCTGATACAATTAAAACAGAAGCCTCTGCTGATTCTACAGGGAGTCCTGGGACTGGAACGCACACTCAGAATTGTCCCAGTGGAGGCAAGAGATATCCGTACCCTGAGTGAAACAGTTATTAGGTGCAGGCTGCCCCCAGAGAGGGGCATAACCTTGGGCAAGGCAGCTTCCTCCTACCAGGAGCAGTTCCTGGAAAGGACTCAGCTGTGAGCCCCCGCAGTCAACACTCATGACAGCTGGGAAATGAGCACCTGGTCCTGAAGGGGGATCTGGGTGGCACAGCTTCTGCTATAACCAGCCAGTATCTGGTAGCATCTCATATTCATCACTTCCCATTTTTATGCAGCTTAATTTTTTCTCAAAATATTTATTATGTGTTTTATTAATTTGCTTACTTGTTATTCCCTACTAAAATAAAACACCATCAGAGCAGAAACTTTGTTTTCCTCTTTCTTCTTTAATCCTATATCCCCAGTATGGGAGCATAGTAGGTGCTCAATAAAGTCTAGTCAATGAGTAAGTAAATGCATCAGTGAGAACTCTGCTAGAAACTATGTTATGCTCTGGGAATACAGAAGTGAACAAGACAGATGCACTCACCACCCTTACAGAGCTTCCAATATGGTAGAAATTATATAGATGTGCAAGTATATGTAACACATAGACAAAATGGCATATCTACACACTGTGTTTCAAAAAGGGTAATCACAGCTAATCTGTGTTATCTAGTATTTTACTAATCTGTCTAGATTCAGCACATCTGATAGTCCATTATACAAAACTTTCTACCGAATGACAATGTCAGAAGACTATAAAAATGGTACAAACTTTAGAGATTTATTTATTTTTGAAAAGAAAAGTTGGATCACCGGAATATATATTTTTGTCCAATTTAGAAGGAAAGTATAAGGGGCAAAATAAGAGAGACTAATTCAGAGAAAATGAATATTTAACTTAACTGGAATTTTTATTAACTGACACCCTATTTTCTAAAATGCTGGACAGCAAGGCTATAATTGTATCTAAATAGATAAGGGATAAAATATTTTATAACGAATGGGTAATTCGTAGTCACTCTCCATACGAATGAAATTTTTCCATTACTTTAGTTTCAGTGACAGCTAAAATATAATAAGGACTAGGAAATAACACTTCAGCTTTTATGTTGTTGTGGTTCATCTTTTCAAAAGCAGCCATCTCCCTGAAAGGTATGTTTTCTGCTTCCTACACCATATTTTATTTCTATTCACAACTAACTAAATGATTTTGCCTTATGGAGTTTCAACAAGACAAATCCTGTTCCCCCCTCTGTTTATGTAAAATGTGAAGAGACTTTCACTCTGTGTTTTCTGTGTGGTAGTGAACTTGACAACCAACATTTCAATTCTTGGCTTGTCATAAACAAGATACTTGACATTTCTAGAATAACTTGTATGGGAAATCATGAATTGCTTTATATTTATGAATTCACTGGTCTCTTTGCTTCCTTGAATGTAGGATGAGATTTCTATGTATAACAATGCCTAGAGGGTTTTCTTTTTTCTTTTAATTAGAAATCGTATGAACACTGAAAAGCACACGCTGAGAACTACATGTTCTTTATCTTACGTGCTTCTGTTCAATGAACTCCGAAATAGCAATTCTCAAAATGCAATGTGCAAATGATTAACCCAGGGATCTTGTTAAAATGCAGATTCTGGTCCAGTGTGTTTGAGGCAGAGCTTGAGATGCTGCATTTCCAATAGGCTCCCAGGTGATTCTGCTGTGGCTGGTCCATGGGTCACACTCTGAGCAGCAAGAGTCTAAAGGTAGTAAGGTTTTGTAACAAAACTTTTGTTATCGCCCTTCAGTTCCATTGCATTAAGGAAATGTTGATAAGCGTCAGTTAGTGGGGGTCTGGCCTGTATTCTATCATCTGTCCTGTCCTGGGGTATCTGTGTTTGCTGCAAGGCTTTGTTTCTGATGCCATAGGGTCTTTAATTTCGACTTGTTCTCCCTGGAAACAGCTGCTGGTTGCTAATTTGTGCACTATTTGGATGCTGGTTCAGCAACTGTGTTGCCTGAAGCTTCAGTTTTCTTTGTTTTGCTGAGAAGGTGGGGGGTGGGGGAGGGGGCAAGAAGAATTATTTCTTTGCTGTATGTGAACTGCATAGCTCTATAATACCTTCTGTGTGGTATTACTGGTGGTTTGGGACATTACCCTCTAACAGTGTGAGTCTCATATATGCTACCTTATTGAATTCTTATAGCAACTTGGTGATGTAAGGTCTATTAATGCTATAATTTTCAACTTATGGATAAGAAAGCTGAGATTCAAAGAAGTTCGGTAATGCCTACAAGGTCACAAGAAAAGTAAAGAGAAGAACTGGGTTTTACCACCTCATATTATGACTCCAAGTTCAGTAGGAAGATAGACTATTCATTTCTTGAGGGTCTCTTCAGGTCCCTAAACATCCACACGTTCATTTTTTTGTGATTGCTCATTGGCCCACTATTCAGTACTGCCCCCACCGTCCCTCTTCTCTAAAGAGATAGCACCAAGAACAACTTAAAAATCTTGGCAGTCGAGTGACTTTAGTTTAAGAAAGATTATTTTTGGCTTTAAGGTAAAGTGGGGGGATATGCTCTATCAATGGAGAATGAGGAGGTAAAATGAAAACGAGGGTAAATGCTTAGAAGTGGGATCCTCCTCCTCCCAGTTTTCTGACTCCTTTCTCTCTCCCACAGGCTATTGTGGAAAGGAAGGCCACTCTGCAGGGCTTAGAGCCTCAACCCTACCAGCTTGGGTACATTATTTAATTTTCAAACTCTTTCTCACACTTTATTAAGAAATAATAATTTATCTCAAGATCCTAACAGTCAATGGTCAAGTGACGGGAAGTCAGAGATAGACAACTTCGCTCCTGGTCACTTAGCTAACATGCTTTGGGGTGACTGAATGCCCTGGAAACTCGCTTTCAAGGCAAATGAACTGTGTATTTGCATTTAGTGTCTCCTTTTTCTTTTTTTTTTTTTTTTTTTTTTTTTTTTTTTTTTTTTTTTTTTTTTTTTTTTTTTTTTTTTGCATTTTGGTATGTGGGTAGCTCCCTGACTGGGAATCGAACCCAGGCCGCAGCGCTGACAGCACCAGCACCGAAGACTTAAGCCTCTACACCATCAGGGAACTCCAGTGTCTCCATTTTTTGTTTGTTTGTTTGTTTGTTTTAAATTTCAGGGAGGTAAATAAGGCAGTTGCTATCATTACTGCATAGGTGGTTCGGTGGGGACAAAAATGTAATCCACTGCAAATTAGAAAGTGCAAAAACAAAAGCTTTAGTAAATCTCTCTATAAACTATTTCCTATAGCTCTCTAGTGTACCCCATGAGCAGTTAGATGAAACATATGTTGTCAGTTAAAGAGATACTAATACCTTTCCATGTAAAACAGCTTTTTTTTTTTTTTTTTTTTTGGCAATTCATGTATTTTGGGTAAATGTTCAGTGTACCTGGGTATTCTCCTCCTACCCAGGTCTTCTCGTAATGGTCCTTGAGGCAGGGTTGGGAAAGGAGCTGCTGGTTCTTGAGCTGTCCTGCAGCTGTTGGATTAAAATAGGTCTTTGATGGCTTCCCAGATCGTGTCCCTTATCCTTCTTGGTTGTAGGAAACCCTGCTGACATTCGCTGCTGAAATCTGGGGTTGTGAAACTCACACTGTTCTCTTGATTCAGCCAAGACCTAGACGATTATTGGTGCTATAAATGCTCGGGTTGCAGCCAGAGCCAATGTGCTTGGGAAAGTCCATTCTTACCCCATGCCTCAGCAACCCTGCGGCAGGCCCACTGGGATCATCTGGGAACTTCAGTATCCCTTCTACTCCCGCATGGAAGCCACGGGAGACCTTGGGGGGTGCTTCTCCGGCCTTCTCTCCAACTGGATCTGACCCACAGCCATTTCTAACCTGCTTGGACAGTGCCATGTTAAAGCTGGGGTTCCTCTAAGACCCTTGAAATTGTCACAGTGTATATCCAGAGAACCTAGAAAAGGCCTTCTGCTCTGGAAATCTGCTAAACTTATCTAATTGTCTCCATCTCCTCTCTTCTCATTATTTTGATCCAAAAGTGGGCAGAGAGGCTGCCAGTCCATAGGGGTCCTTTGTGACAATTAGAAAAAGATATTCCTTGGGTGGATATACCCTTGGGCCAGGCTGCAAAGCTTGGCGAATGGATCCTTGGCCAGGCACTACGTGCAGCAAACAAATAGCACGATCACTTAGAATGGCTCTGGAGGCAGAACTGGGACCTCAAAATCTGAATGCTTCTTTTTCTTCTGTCTCCTACCCGGAGAGCTCCTATGTTCCCTCTTTCTTTAGATAGACATGAACTTCTTTTATGTCACATCCTGAGTTATGATTTGAATGGCTCATGTTTAGAGCTCTATAGACTGATTCTACTGTGTCTGGCTGTCAAGTCTGGTCTTGCTATGAACTAAATTATCCCCAAAACTTAGCAACTTAAAACAACAAACATTTATAATCTCACACAATTTCTGAGGGTCAGGAATCCGGAAGTAGCTTAGTGGGCTGGGTTGCACTCCAGCTGTTGCCCAGGACTGTAGTCTCTGAAGAGTGACTGGGACTGGAGGGTTTGTTTCCAAGCTCACTAACGTGGCTGCTGGAAGCAAGCTTCAGTTCCTCACCAATGGGCTTTTCTGTAGGGTTCCTTGTGCCATGGCTTTCCCCAGAATGAGTGATCCAGGAGGGTGTGACCAAGATAGGAGCAGCAATCTTTTAAAAACTAATCTGAGGAGTGATATACTGTCACTTCTGCCACATTTTTTTTTTTTTTTTTTAATGTGGGTAGTTCCCTGGCTGGGAATCGAACCAGGCCGCAGCACTGACAGCGCCAAAGCCTAGCCACTACATCACCAGGGAACTCCCCTTCTTCTGCCACATTCTATCTGTCATACAGACCAACCCTAGTACAGTGTGGGAAGGAAAAGATAAGGGTGTGAATACCAAGAGATAGGGATTCACCAGGGCCACCTTGGAGGCTAGCTACCGCATTGATCACCAGTGTTCCTCAATGGGAACAACATTGCCATGTGTGATAGGATGGTTTGGGTTGGGTGGGACTGTCCCAGGCATTGCTGGACATTTAACATCCGTGACCTTCACCAACTAAGTGCCAGCAGCATTTCAATCAGTGTGACACTCAAAAGTGCTCTCACATTTCCAAGATGGGCAGTATTCACTCTCAGTTGCAAACCTACCTAGTACATGACTCAGGGGACCTATGCTTTGGGAGTCAATTAGAATAAGAAGATGTCAGTTTAGGGAATTTCCTGGTGGTGTAGTGGCTTAAGGCTTCGGCGCTGGCACTGTCAGTGCTGTGGCCTGGGTTCGATTCCCAGTCAGGGAGCTACCCACATACTAAAAAGCAAAAAAAAAAAAAAAAAAAAAAAAAAAAAAAAAAAAAAAAAAAAAAAAAAAAAAAAAAAAGAAGAAGATATCAGTTTATTATTTTAAAAAATATTACAACTGTTACATTGGCACTATAACCCCCAATATGGTTTGAAGTGACTAAGGGACTGATAGTCCTCTAACATTGAGCACTATAGTCTGAAAGACATCGAACTTGGAGAAAGAAAGTGTACACTTAATCCTGTTCTATCATTTGTTAGTTGAGAGCCTGGAGCAAGTTATTAAATTCTCTGAGCCTCTTTTGTGAATGGGAGGCAATACTATTTACCTCACAAGGGGAGAGCTGAATAAGTCAAAGAGAGCGAGGCAAGATGGAGCCATACTTGGGCTCACTCCGTCCAGAGACACTCCAGCGTCCCGGTCCCTAGAGGCTGCTGTGGTTTCCCACAGGAGCATCGCAGACAGCAGCCCATCCCCACAGGGCTGTGGAATGGGCCAGAATTCCCTCTCCAGGACCATCAGCGCAAGCCTGGCTTTCCTCCTTCGCAGAGGCTGGAGCTTCTCTTGGCTACAAGATGACTTATCTTTTGGGGAGACTTGGTTGTCTTGTTGCCTTCCCTGGTCACTGGCCAAGGTGCAACTCTCTCAGGGTAACTATGTTCTCCCACTTCACTCCTCTGTTCTGGGTTTCCTCTTCCTGACTCAAACGCCACTGCTCCCCTCCGCCTCAAGGTTTCCATTTCTTTCGGAAGGCGATCACCCCCGCCCTGCACTTCTCCGTGAACCCCTGCACTTCCTGGAAACCTGGCCCACTCCTAAACTTCATGCTTCCCCTCCGGCATTTTCAAGTTGTCCTTCCATCACAACAGTCAGGCAACCGCTTCCAATGGCAGCTGCCGACCTTCCTCGTGCTCCAGGCTGGGGAGCACTGCTGGCAAAAATCACCCAAGTCCAGAAAGGTGTACCCCAAAGTCACTGCCACAGCCCCCGGGCCATCAGCACTTCCCTAGAACTCCCGCTTCCCTGGTCAGTTTTGTTCCTTCAGTGTCCGCAGAGCCTAGTGTGAGATGTTTCCTTCGTCGCCGGGGACATTCTTCTTGGCCCCTTCACACTTCCACCTCCTCCTGACCTTCATCGGACCGTGCCTACTACTTCACAAAAACATAGAACCACAGATGAAAATGCCCACGCTTTCCTGCCACCCCATCCATCCCTGCCTGTGCCCACCTTCCCCTAAGACCCCTCTCCCTGAACCTGGGCTCTCCTCACCTTGGCCCTCCTCAGCCACGTCCCTCAAACAATTTTCACTCTCCTTTTTATTTAAATATCCTCAAGTCGCTTTTATCTTAAAAAACAACATCCTTCCTCTAACGCTTCCTTTTCTTCCCCTTTCCCACATATTTCTTCTATCTCTCCTCCTCTTCACAGCCCAAGTTCTTGCAATAACTGCTCATCTTCTCTGTAGCTTCCTCATCCCCCATCCCTCTCAACTGACTGCAGTCTGACCTGCCTACACTTCTCGAAAACTGCTCCCACCCAGGTCACAAACCACCTGCTTAGAGCTAAATCGCATCTTCTATCGGCCTTGACCTCTCAGCCTTTGCCACTGTCTACCACTTCCTTCTCTGTTAGAATGCCCTCCCCCCTTGCCTTCTATTCAACCACATCCTCCCAGTTTCCCTCCTACATCTCTGGCTGCCCCTTCTCGGTCTCATTTTTGACACCTCTCCCTCTGCCCTTCTCTATAACTCAGTGTCCTTAAGTCTCTAACCTTGGTTCTTTATTTCCCCTGCTACCTGCTCTCTCTAGGTGATCTCATCCATTCTCATAGCTGCATTGACATGCTAATGACCTTTGAAACCCTGCCCATGGCCCAGAAGGTGGTCCCAAGTTTCAGAACTGCAGTTTAAAACGTCTTCTGGTGGTGACACATAGATGTCCTGTAGGCATCTCCACTTAGGTCACAATAGAGCTCTTCATTTCCCCTCTAACACCTGCTCCATGTCCTGGGCATCATCCTTGATTCTTCCCTGTCCCTGATTCCTACATCCCAATCAATAGCCAGATCCTGAACATTCTATCCCCCCTACACATTTCTCAGCTCTGAGGGTTCATCTCCACCTGTACAGTCACCGGCTAAGTTTAGGAAACCTTTTTGCTTTGGATTACCTACCCTTCGGTTTTAGGGAAGACACCCTTTCTTCTTTGTGGTCTTTAACCTTAAAGTCTAGACAGTGCATGGTGCATATTAACGGCTCAATAAATGGTTATTACAGGAATACATCACTCTACTAACATGTATCACCTGGATGGCATATGATAGACACTTATAAATATTAGTTGAAGTTGAACTTTAGGTGAGAGGAACACCAGGAAGATTAGAGATGAATTTAAAGGGGATAAAGTATCGAAGAGATTTTCCTCCTTGCATCGCGTGTTGGGGCAAGAAAGCCAGACGTTCTTTATCCTCACCTTTTATCACCTTCGTCACTTAGAGAAGCCACCGCTGACCTTGGAACTGAAATTTTTCCAAGGATGATATTAGAAACAAAGGATAGGCCAGGCTGTGAGAAATAATCGTTTTCTGTCTTTTTGTTTTGTTTTCCACGGTTTGGGTGGAAAAGAAGTACAGGCACAAATGGAAGAAGAGAAAATACTCTAAAAGAATGCAGCTGTCTCCTACGCCGAAGTTTAAGAAATATTGACTGTTTAGAATTTTTAATGTTTGTTTAGGTGGGTATCTTGAAATAAGCAGGCTTATTATTTGTCTGTCCTGCAAGTTAAGAAAAGGTAAATGAATGTATTTGCTAATGACAACGTCCCACCTGCCTGATTTATTGAAGGGAAGCGTGTGTGGTTGCTAGTAACCCCCACGCATACATCAGTGAAAGAATCTGGGGGACGCTAAGTGACCAGCAGCCTGTATTAACTACATCAGAATGGCTCCTTCTAGCTGCAACCGCGCCTACTTCCCTTTGTACCTCAGCCCTCTGACAGGTTTGATTTCTCTCTGGGTTGTCTTCAGGAGTGGGGAGGAGGCATCCTAGATTTGGCAGGCGCTGAGCTTGGAACCCACACTCACTCAAGCAGTGCTGTTGGGTCCGATGATCCTGTGGCCAGTAACACTTCCAGCCCCAGGGAAACCTCTGTTCCAGATTTTTCCATCATTCCACAAGGGAGTTCTTTTTGCAAAAGGCTTTGGCTGTTCCTGAAGCTTTCTCTCATTTTGTCTTTTGAAAAGCATTTTGTGGGGTTGGAGTACTGCAGGTCCCTGCCTGCCCCCCCTCACCCAGATGTTTCTGGATCTCAGGATGTACACCTGTGAGGCTGGGTCACTTGGGAGAAATGCTTGAGTTTTATTTACAGCAGAGGAGAATGTAATCTTCACATGAAAATATTTAAAACGGTCATTTTGTTCTCAGAGATCCACTGCAAAACTGCTAGGATGGAATTTGTAGGGATATGAAAAAAAAATAAGGTCTGGTCGTTAAATAGTGTTTGAGTGCCTACTCTGTCTCACCAGCCTGATTCTAGGTGCTGAGGGGAAAAAGAGAGAGAGAGAGAGAGAGAAGATGAAAGAAAGAAAGAGATAAATACCTGCTCTAGTTAGGGAAGGCAATAGGGAAGTTGGACAATATAAAAAAATAAACAGATAAATATATAGTCAGATGAAATTGTCCTGAACTTTGAAAGATAAATGTATACACAGGAATGCCTGCTTTTGGCAATGCAGGCGGTCTCCTGCTTTGAATAAGAGATGATATATATGAACTACCTGGCATAATATCTGACGTATAGTAGGTGCTTAACACTATTAATTCCTGTTCTTTTTCTAACTTGAGCTACCAATTCAATGAAAGTATTTTTGCACACTAAGAATAAGTGTTGTAGACCCATTTTAGCAAAATGCATCTATTAACTTCAGTCTAGAGAGGTTTTAATGATAGCCATGATGGAATAATTCATATCAGTAGAAGTTACTGTTGATCACTCATTTCATTCTAAATCATTTTCATAATAAATATTATCAAGAAGCTATTGTTTCTCAAGCACAGTGACAGGCAATAAGAATCTAGAAATTATGAAGCCAGAGTCTCTGCTCTCAGGAGCGATTAGATGGGGCAGCAGCAACTCTAACACCGGGTAGTATTAAAATAAGGTAAAGTCCCATAGATAAATACAAATGAAGTCTTTTGTGAGCCTAAAGAAGAAAAAGCTCTATTTGTGTTTGGGGGGGAGACAGGAAGAAGAACACAGCAGGAGGGGCTTCAGGTCATAGGTGACCTCTGAGATGAGCCATGCAGAACTGAATGGTTTGTGGGACAGGGGAGGGAGCCAGGAAAGCCCGTGAAGGGTCTGGGCCCCATGCGTTTGCTTACAACACCATGTGCACAAGGGATGTGGTGGGAAGTGGGCCTGGAAGGGAGCTTGGAATCACAACAGGAGCGTTTTCAGTGGTGGGGTGAGGGTTCACGTGGCTGGCACTGTGGCACATTTTGAGATTTTTGAGGTGAGAAATAACACGACTGGCTATGCATCAGATAGCGGGCAGAAAATGGGAGGACCCGTAGGAGAGATTGTAATCAGCCAGCTAACAGCCAGCTAAGGAGGAATGAGAGCCATAGGACGGTAATTTATAAAGGGTTGGATTGAGATAGCCGATGATCCTGTTTGACTGTCTTTGTGCACCTGTCACAACTTGAAATTACCGTACCCACGTGATCACGTGGGTAAAGGCTTGCGCCCTCACTAGATGATAAACTTCACATAAGCAGGGACCCTGGTTCTCCCTTCTTTGCTGCCTGCCTTGTGCCTACAATTATTCCTGGCACACAGCGGGGGCTCCATAACATGTGTTGAATGAACGAATGGCTAGTGTGAAAACAGAACTGATACGACTTGACAAACCACTGATGCAGAGCAGGTGGGAGGCAGAAGCATTGAGACACTGGGAGGAGCGATTCCAGCCTGGTCCTGGAAGAGCGGTTTGCACACGGGCGGACTGACTTCTCTCATGCTGTCTCACTTCCTTCTGCACTTGCACTGTGTATTTTTTTTTTTTTTTTAATGTGGGTAGCTCCCTGACTGGGAATCGAACCCAGGCCGCAACGCTGACAGCGCCAGGACCGAAGCCTTAGCCACTGCACCACCAGGGAACTCTGCACTGTGTATCTTTAAGAGACGCCTCTCCCTTTATACGACTCTTTTTCGTTCTTGCTGTTTTCATGGTTAATTTGTTACTTTATTTTATGTTATTTTATTTTATTTTAGTCAGTGTTTTGGCAATGAAGTTTGTCTTACACTTTTTATTCAGAGTGGTTTCAAGGGAGGAGGCCCTTCCCTCTTCTATGGATCGGGCGCCTTGGAGGAGAGTATGGCGAGTTGGAAAGCTCTATCTGTAATCGGTAAGAGAATCCAGGCTTTGGTGGGCTGCAAATTTCTACGTGTAAAAACATTCTCCGGTTTTGATAAGTATTGCTTCCAAGACTTAAAATATTTTTTAAAAAGAGGCAGTGCATTTTCTGAGTTAGTATTCCATTAACACTAGAGAGGAAGGATGGATTTTCACATCTGATGTGGAAGGACTGGACAGGTCAGAGAAGAAACCGCCTCAGAGAGCTGGACGAGACTGGAGGACATGGGATGTGGAGTTGATTTTTGAGAAGTGAACTTGTAGCTTCTGGGAAAGTGGGGATTACAAGGGTTTCTAGGGGCAAGGATTGCAGAGCCAGGAATTAGGTAGAGATACTCTGACACTGTGTGCCCTGAGAAGGGGCCTCGTTCCATCTAGGGATTGAGCTAAATGAGTCTCCGTGGAGAAGGTGGTACCTGCATTTGGAGGGTACAGGGAAAGGAGATAGTGGAGGAACCTTCTCTTACAGGCATTTGGTGAAAAATGGGCATGCTGGTGGCTGGAATAGCAGTGCTAAGCACCAAGTTCTAGAAGACGTTGGTTTACCTAACTAGGTGTGTGGAGAACTTGATGGCGCTGATGGGTACAGCCAGGAGAGTTTAGGATCCCCTCCATACATCACATTGCACAATTCCAGGGGGCACCACTCACATGTAGCTCATGTAAATGTGCTGTAGCAGATGACAGTCACATAGACACTACTCCAGTTACCTAGGCAGTCTTCTCCATGGCATGATTCCAGACTGGCCTCCCTGTAATAATGCAATGAACAGTACTGTCTTATGAGGGAGATGAAAACCTTGGGTTTGGGTGTTAGAATTCTCTTGGTTGCCAGTAACAGAAACTCAACTCAAATAGTTTAAACAATAGAGGTGGTGTATTGGCTCACTCCTCTTCACTCTAGGGATAGAGCTGGCCTGTTTCTACCTCTTGGTATTGCCTTTCACTGTGTGTTAGCATCATTATCTCCTATTTCTGGGTTTCTCCTATACTTCGTGTATGTGTGTGATATTTTTCCTTGGCAACACCCCCAGCACCACACAAAAACGTAGAGAAAAGCAGTTCCTTCTAGGGAAGGAATATTACAGAGGATGTGATGAACACAGATAAAATATCCCTGAGCAGGCATAAGTGAGGTTGCTGGTGAGCCATTAATTATCACGTCTGTTAAACTGTATGCTAAACATTACTTCTTTAAAACATTTTTTCTTCCTTGTTAAATTCATTCTAATATATTCTTAAAGAAACGTGACACGACAAATTCTGTTTAAAAATCTTTCAGGGTGAATTTCCAATCTTAATTAGTAATGGATTGGTGAGTGCTTATACAATTTTCTTAGAAATGAGTATTACTGGGTTAGGTTGGAGTAAGTATTTAATGGAGAAAGTCAATACATGGCGTGTGTTTTTAGTCTTTGTCATCTGGTTCTAGTCTCTGTTTGGCAACAGGATTTTATACGTGGCTCTGTGAGTGCAGCCAAGAAACCTTGAGTACTTCACAACTTGCCACTCTGTTCAAAGCTTTAGTTAGAGACTGAAGCTTATAGCACATGCTGCTGGATTAAGTGTCTAAAGAGAGAGTTGCATGGGCCCAAAATATCTCTTGTACCCACACATTTCCTGGTAGGCCAAACTTCACAAAATAAACATAGATGACCTCTCATCCATCTCGTCTTCCGGAAAGTTTAGAAATGATGCAACTTTTTGGCAATATGACATGACACATTGCTTTACTTGTGCAGAGCATGAACTTCCTTCATTCTGCAGAACCCGGACAAACAAGCATTTACATTAGCACTGCCCCGGATTCTGAAACAAAATCTCATTGACTTTAAAGAAACCTAGACATTAAATAAATGGCCTTGGCTTGGGATAGAATGAGTCAACATGTGACAACAGGGGAAGTCTCGTGGTTGCTTCATTGTGACACCCAAGACGGTCGAGAAAGTAGAAGCTGGTTTTTCTGTCAATACCTTGGTTTCCTTCCTTTCTTCGTCCCCCCTGCTTGCAGGAATAACAATGTCTGGAATCAATAGAGGGCTCTTCTTCCAGGAGGCTGAGTGTTTTCCCACACGTGGAGCTGGCTGGCTTTGGTCTTTCCCTTTGCGGGAGAGCACGAGCTGTGAGATTTCCCACTGCTCCCCTGCCTGCCTCGTTTGTCTCTCTACCTCTAACCTAGCTCTCAACCCAGGCTCTCTTCCTGGGATGGCTTATTCTGGTTTTTCTTGTCCAATAAATACATAAGCAAATAAAGCTTTGCATATTGATTAGTATGCTATGTGCCTCTTTTAACCTGTTTTGATATTCCATCTCCTTTTTGCTGCCTCTGAGGGGGTAGAATAGATATACCCTTACTTGTTTCCCAAGAGTTTTTGTTTTGTTTTAGAAGATTTTCTTTCTCTTGCAATTGCCTGATTACTGTTTTCTCTAAGAGATAATCCATGCATAGAAGTACCGCAAGGTCACAACTATGGTGCATAGTTAGGCACAATGATACTTGAAGAATTCTGGACCAAGAGGTGATCCCAAACTATTTTATTTATAAAGCCTTTCCCCCTCTGTTTCCAAGCTATTTCTTCAGGCTCTTACTCCTTATAACATATCCCATACGACAGTGTTTCTCAAACTACACTGAGAGAAGAACCAGCTGTTCTCATTTCCTATCTGTCAAGGTCAGATATGTGGTCCTACTGTGCAGGACTAGTGTGCAGCATAGGGAACATGCCCCTCACCACATGAACATGACCACGCCTGGTCTACATCCTGTCCGAGGAGGGGAGGCCACTGACCGTGCAATGTCAAGTTGCTAACGTTTCTACAGTGTACGCTCAGTGTCTTTCCTTATATAGTCACCGGCTGGGACAAACAACTCACAGTCCACAGACCACACTTGGAGTAGTCCAGCCGTAGGACTCTATCCTCACCAGATTCTTCTTTATTTTTTTAAAAGAGATTGCATTTTATTTTTGTCTCTTTCAGATTTTATTTATTGATTTATTTTTACACTTTATTTATTTTGACATTCAATATTATTTTATATTAATTTCAGCCTTACCAGATTTTTAACATATTTTGAGCATGTCTCAGTGGTTATTACGTTTGAACTTTGACCCTAGGTATTGCCTCAGCCTGGGTGCCCCTGTTCTCCTAGCTTTGCTTGCTCTATCCCTATGGCTCTTTGAAGGCCCACCTTAAATTCGTTTTTAATTGAGAAATAATTCACACGATATAACATTCATCATTTCCATGGGTGAAGTGCAGTGGTGTTTAGTACATCTACAACATTGTGTAACCTTCACCACTACGTAATTCCAGAGCATTTCTGTCATCCAAAAAAGAAACACTGTCTCCATTCGCAGTCACCCCCACCCCCTCACCCCCTGACAACCACTGCTTTCCGACTCTATGAATTTCCCTATTCTGGACACCTCGTATCAATGGAATGAATCATGTGGTCTACAGCTTTCTGTGACCGACTTGTTTCGCTTAGTGTAGTCTTTTCAAGGTGCGCCCATGTCGTACACACGTCAGTTCTTCATTCCTTTTTGTAGCCAAATAATATTCTCTTGTATAACTATACCACATTTTGTTTATATTTTCATCAGTGAATGGACATTTGGGTTGTTTCTACTTTTCGGCTGCTATGAATAATACTGTTAATAACATGTACTAGCTTTACTGTAGACACATGTTTTCATTTCTTCCAAGTATGTACCTCGAAATGGAATTGCTGGGTCACATGACACCTGCACGTTTAACTTTTGGAGGCACTGCCAAACTGGTTTTCTAAGTGGCTACACCATTTTACACCCGCTCCACGAATACATGAGGGTTCTCCACATTCTTGCTAACACCTTGTGTCGTTTTTTTTCTTTTAAAACAATTACAGCCATCTTAACAAGCACCGTAAGTATTTTTCTTCTGTGAACTCATCTTTCTCTCTCCTTCCAGGAAAAATAAACTCTTTCCTCCTCTCTGCTCTCACAAGAATGTATAGTACAGTAATGATCAGAAGAGTGACATTTTTGAGCCTTTGTGGGTGCTAGGTGCCACGCTAAGTGCTTTACATGTGTGAGCTCATTAAATCCTTATGTGATCTCCTGTGAAGTCGGTTTTATTATTTCCATTTTACCGAGGAGGTTCACAGGCAAGGAGAATAAATTGTCTAAAAGCATGCACCTATATGAGAAGTGAAAGCTGGGATTTGAACTCCTGGGCATATCTGACCCCAAGCCAAAGCTCCAACTGTTAGGCTTTCAATAAGCAGACGCTATTAACATTAAAATCTCTCTTTTGGAGCAGGCTCATGCTGTCCTGTAAGAACCAGCAACATCCATTTCTAAAGATTTGGTGAAATTTTATCCTTAGTTTACTCAAGAGTATTTCTACAAAGTACAGTCAATAGCTCTCATTTTTCCATTCAGGGTGTTACAAAATAAAAAATAAATTGTCCCACTCTTAAAGCTTGCATCATAGCCTGCATCTAAAACCCTGCCAAGTGTCATTTGTTTATCCCCAGTCACCTACCGATTCTATCACACAAATGGAGGCATTTATTGATTTTGTCTTTGAATTTGATCTCCGAGAAGACTATTTGGAATTATTCAACACATATTCATTTATTGACATTTCTTTTCCAATTGATGTATGCTGCAAAGCTACTCTTTTCTTTCTACTGATTTCCTCTTTCCCTCTGGTAATGAGAAGATTCAAGACACCACTTCACTGTTAGGAAGACCTTTGTCATCTTCTGTTCTTGTACTTCATTTTCATCACACTGAAGCCCAGATTATTATGTTATTGGGTGTCTCCCGGTGTGTGAGCGTAAGCTCTACCCCTTATTAGAGGTGTGTGTGCTCGTGTGTATCTATATGTGTAACTATATCTTATAATTAAAACGGTAACGGTACAAGGTGTGTTGTACCATCACTAGTGTATAGATAAGGCAATGAAGGTATGGAGACATTAAGAAACTTGTCTAAGATCCCACATCCTAATAGTAAAAGTAAATATTGCTTAAATAGCCTGTTTCAGTTATTTGATTATACCCATAAAACTCGCCCCTGCTCACATTTTAAAAAACAACACTTTTATAAACAATTTGAGAGACTGACAAAAATGGCCCCCCTCCTCTCACCTTTTGTCACCCCCAAGAAGCCTTCCCAGAAGTAGTTAATCACTTCCTCCTCCTTTCTGCCCTGGCTAGAGTGTGTCTGAGCATTCAGGATGCTGTGTTGTAATTTGTTTACACATTTGCCTCTTTCTGAGGGCCAGTCCCATGTCTTATTTTTCCTTGGATCTCCGAGTGATGCCTAAAACCTAAAAAGTGTCCAGTGGATGTTCATTGATTTGAATATCTGTCACCGCTGTATCTGGCATGAGCACACTACTCAGAACCCCAGAGGAAATCTGTAACGTACACTGCTCTGAAACAGGGAAGAAGAAACACAAGCTCATCACTTCTCGGTGAGTCTTAGGGTGAAAATCCGGCATACCTAATGTCTGGGTACGGGGGCCCCACAGGTTAGTGCGGACTATGGGACTGGCATGTGTTCTCACCAGATGAATCTGCCGGATGGAAACAGCACCTTATATGAGTGAGCATGTATCACTATGGCCTCAACAAAGATGCTATTATGCCATTTTGCTGGGTCCTTTTTTTTTTCTTTTGTGGTTCATTTCTATCTAAAAAGTATTTTGTTTTCTTCTCATGCTTTGATTCCATGGCAGAAGAAGATTGCTTATCCCAGTTCTGGTTAAAGCTGAGGCAAAGCCGTGTTGGGCTTCCCACCTGTGCTTCTGTGCTGACAGTTCTTACTGTCCATTCTCTCCCTCGGTAACTGGTCCATGATCTGCTTCCCTTCTCCCCAGAACCCCTGCTCTCCCCCCAGTCCATTTCTGTATTTGGTATAAAAAAGATGTGTAAGTCACCCTTCTCTTCTCATTACACTTATCACCTATGCATGTCCCTGTGAATTAATGAACCACCCCCATGAAGAAGGATATTTCACAGTGGTCCAGTGATGCTTCTCAGGTCACACGGGAAGGTGACAAACTAAACCCAGACTCTAGAATATCCTGAGTAATGTTTCCCACTAGTTTTCACTGTCACTGCGTTTTGGTTTTTGTTTTTTTAAAATTGTTATTGTTAAAGCTTCATGTGTTAACACTGCTCCCTCCTCTCAAAGTTTTATGGAGAGAAAAACATGAAAAGTTCTCTTTCTTTGCAAGACATTAAGGGAATGGAAACTGTGAAGAACCTCCAAATTATATTCACTGTTTGCCCAAAGGGCTCGGTTAAGTACACAGGAAAGGGTAGTCTTCCTACCTCCTGAGGGTGGACCCAGTTCATCTGAGGAGGCCATTCTCTGGCCCTCCATGAAACGCATGCAGGTAGTGATCTCATCTTTTTCTGATGTGGCCATTACTGAAAGGGCAGACACCCCCAGGGAGCAGCGGGGGCAGGATGTGGGAGGGTGATTCAGCAGGTAACAGCAATTTCTCTCAAGCCACCCTGCAGAAATGTCCAAGAGGCTCACCCTCTCAGGCAAGTTTCAGAGGAGAGGGGAAACGTACTCCTAATTGCCCAGAGTATTTTTTCCTGAATTTTCTGTCTTCCTCATTAGGAGAAAAATTTTATAACTTCATATCTTGTTTCCCTTAAATCAGAACATGTCTTATAAATTCAGTCCCTGCAATATAGTTTCCTTTTCTTTTATTATGAGAAGGATTGATGATAAGCACAGCCCAACTTTATTTCTTCTTTTTCTTTTTTGGTTGGTTGCCTGAGAGGGATCGAGCCCAGGCCGTGGCGGTGAGAGCGCAGAAGCCTAGCCGCTACACCACCACGGAACCCCCCAACTTTATGTCTGCTCCTGATAAGATGTTGGGGTGCCCCAATATTCAGCAGTCTGGGGCCTAGAGCAGGTAGTTGAGATGTCTGTTGAAAAAGGGGGAAGAATGGAAAATTTTGAAAGAAGCTCTTCTTGAGCTTCCTTAATCTAAGTTTAACAAGCATATAAAGATGTTTTACCGAAACTCTAAGTGTATCTGAAAGTTTGTCATAAATAAAATTAATCGGAAATGAGTTGATGTCTTTTCCCTAACCTCTAGGCACTTAGAGAATTGAAATGTTGTTCCCTTGAAGCATATTTTAAAGTTTGTTTTTTCCTTTCTCAGAGAACATTTTTAGAAGGAACATTAACATGCAAATTATATGGATTACCCCCCCCCCCCACCACAGCCACCATAATAGCCTGTGAAAAGTCAGACCACAAAGGCACGAAGAAAGTCTTATTACTTTTAACGTTTGGGGAAAGCGGCTTCATGGGCCACGCAGCCTACGCGGGTAGCTGACGCCAAACATAGCTAGGGCTCTGAGCGGCCCGGCCCGGTAACTCTCATACCGAGGTGTTCTCCGCACTCTGCTATGGAGACGGCCTGGAAATTAATGACACAGGCTGGGAAGGACAAAGAGAGGGGGAAGGGATTTCTGAAATGTCAGGGACTCCCTCCCGCTGACTCTTTCCCCACGACGCGTCGGGGGCCTTTTTCTCTGTGGTGCTGGAGCTGGATTTTCCCACAGGTCAACGGGATACTCAGCAGGCAAGAGGGCCTTCTCCTCCGGAAAGCCCTAGGGTGTGATCTGAAACCCAGTCCGGGGCCGGGAGTGTCACCTGACATCAGTTACTTCAAGGGGAAGGCCCTGGGCAGAGGAGGACTTGATGAGGGAGTGAGGTTTGGGGGTCCCAGGGGTTCCTCGGACCCAGCCACGCTGTGTCCCTGTTTCCTCAGGGAGAAATCTGAGTCCTGTCATTGCCCTGCTTTACGACCAACTTTGGGCCTTTGTTATCCATAGACAAAGTCTCAATTATTTAGTGTGGCACACAAAAATCTTAGAAAACGGGCTGTATCCTAACTTTCCTCTCTCCTTACTTGACATACACGACTCATTGGCCACCACAAACCTTTGCCTGTCTCCAGCACAGCGGATGTCACAGCACCAGCTCTCTTCCTGGACCCACCTGCTCCACTGATGATACCACGTAAACTCGTCCTCAGGACCCAGCACTGGCAGCCATCACCAAGCGCCCTCCCAAAACTTGTTTAAAATCTCTATTGTGAAGCTTATTCCCGTAGAGTGGAATTGATTTCCTACATCTCCGGATCTCCACAAGCCTTTAAAGGCAGGGGCTGCATTGATTTCCCTCTGCATTCCCATCTTCCACACGGGGCAGAGTTAATTTCGTGCATGACACACATACTACCTTCCGGTCATGTGCGATCTGCTCCGATCCTGGGGACAAATAACGACCTAGTGGCATGAGCCCAGGGACAGGTCTAGGCAGTGTCTGTCACACCTCCTCTCCTCTCTGTTTGGGGTTTATCTCCCTCAAAGGCTAGGAGTGAACTAAGGTTGAATTTATTTTCCATCTGCAAATAAAATCCAGTCAAATAAGAAGGCAACATTGAAAACAAACGAACGAGCCTACTGGAATGGGCGTCCATAAAACGGGGCTGTAGTCCTAGCTCGGACGCCAACCAGTTCTGAGTCTTTGGGGACATTACTTGGTCTCTCTGACCTTCAGTTCCTTCACCTATAAAATTAAGAATTTGTCTAGGTGATGTTATTTTCCAGGGACATTGTCTCTTAAGGAGCAGAAATGCCCAGGAGGGGTTCGAGGAAAAGGCAGAGTGAAAAGGACGTGGGTGACTCTTTAAGACACCTGGCATGGCCTGGAGCGCAGAGAGTCCTCAGGAGATGAGGGGTCCATTCGTCCCTGCCGCCTTTATCGTGATAGCTCGGGGTACTGGAGAAACCGGTCTTACTCTCTTTATTCTACTACCCTAATCCAGAACTTCATCTCCCTTTTTTACTTTCTTTTCTTGCCTTGCAAACCCTCCCTCACCTCCTCTCTGCAGACCCGCACTGGCTCCTTGAAAAGGGACATTTTATTCCGATGTTTACTTAGAAATGTTAGCACTACAAAACCTGGCACACTTGAAGAGGCCTCAGAGTGCAGGAGAGAGACTGAGGCCTCCTGCCTGAGGGAGATTTGAGGAGGCTCAGACCCTGGTGCCACCAGTAAAAGGAAGCCAACTAAGGTAAACTTCTCCCCCCCCAGTTCGTAAATCCTCCTTGTGAAACTGGCATAATAGATGCTGTATAAGAACTCCGCTGAATTCTCCCCTCTGGAATCTTCGGGGCGCCTGACATAACCTCACCCTCTGCACGGTGCAGGACGGCAGAGAGGCCTCCTCTGTGTGTTCCCTCACAACTTTCCACTGAATCTGGGTTTAGGCTGCTTGATTTGAATGGGGGATTGTTCAGTGTAGCCAGTGGCCAGTGGAGCTGCCAGTTCCAACACTTAAAAAATACAGTACTGCTTTTAAAGTAGAGCAGAAGGGCGTTGAAGCAAGGATGCAGGGGTTCCTTGTGGAATACACTGCCCATCTGTCCCGGCGCTCCTTGGAACGCAGCGCCGGGGCTTCCCAGAGGCCGGGAAATAGTCCCTGACCTTTACCTCCAAACCATCAAACCCGGGGAATAAGGCCCGCTCCAGCTCTGCGCCCTCCAAAAGACCATTTTATTGGGCAGATTCAAATGTTAGTTCCTTTCGCATTAGCTCACTCTCAAAGGTGGTATTTATAGATTAACCACGGTCTCCTTGTGTGCCATGGACATCTGGTGTATGCTCAAAGTGAGGTGAAAGACATAGCATCGCGGAGACTGCAAAGAGGGTCCCATACGCTAAAACCCAGTGTAGAAATCATAAACGTAATCTCTCTCCCGAGACGAAAAATAATTATATGGTGAAATGTTCATATTTTAATTATGGGAAAGAAATACATAACAAACAGTTTTTGAAATATTTTCCATATACCGTCAAGTAGGAAAACCTGAAGAGTCTTTTCTGTCTTTGCAATAAAATAATTTCATTGTTGGCTGCAGCAGGAACATTTTTATACAATAACTGAAATTATTCAGCTGCCTGAGTGATTTGACCGTTGCTGAATAAAACCCTTGCTAGGAAGCCAAATTGCTACTATTGGTCAGTTTCAAAATTCCATGGGAGTGTGTTGGGTACAAAGAAATTGGAGATGCCCTGAAAAGACCACTTTTATTTTGCTGGTGATGGGTAGAGGGCAGATTAGGATGGTCTCTGACTATTCTCTGGGATTCAGACAATTCATTTAAAAATCAGAACAAAATGAATCTGAGACATTTCTCTTTCCATATTCTCATGAAGTGCTGGGGAAGTGGTTCTCTTCATGTGCAGAGCCTACCTTTCTTTCTTTCTTGAAATGCATTAAAAGAAAGCTTCTTGAAATATGTTTTCTGCCAATCTTCAGAGCAAAAGAAACAGAATATAAAAATAACCATATTGACTTTTTAGATGAACCCCCATGGGCATAGGGGCAACATTCCCATGAATGGGTCTTATGAAGGCAAAATTACAAGATCACAAATAGATCTCATTGAAAAAGAGAGACATTTTCTTATTGTTCTAAGTATTCCGTAGGGCGGGAAGATGGAGAAAAAAAATTCAAGTCCTCTACACAGGAAATGAACCCTCAAATCGCCTTATTTGGTACTTGAGTCAAAAAAGGACACCTGCCTCATTCACTGAATAATCAGGGTTGTTTTTTTTTCCAGTCTTTTAATGAGATCAAGCCCTGCTGCTCTGAGGAATGAGTCAGAGGCATTGCATTTACCACGAAAATAACTGATTGAAGAAAGCGATTTACCTCTTTCTTATTTTATCACATTAGAAGAGTAAAGATTTCAAGTAAGATCTAATTCTTAGTCCCTTATTTATCATATCTGAATGCTGGCCGCATTTTTACTAAAGAAACAATGCTATATTCTCAAATTCTCTAAATGAGCCTGCCAGAGTTACTTAATTAAATCTATACTAGGAAGTAGAGAGCTGAACAATGCACTAGCTGGTGTGTTTTGACTTCACTGTCTCCATGGTAACACGCATGAACAAATTAAGAAAAATATGAATGATTTGTCTTTAGGGTAGGAATTTGCCAAACCTCATTTAGTCTAATTAGTTTTAAAATTAATGATATTTTAGGTGGTTAAAATGTTTTCCCAGGAATTCTTATGCAAAAATACCTATTGCATTTACTGACTTTGGTGTAATTAAATGTCTGTGTTTTCAGAGTAAAGCAGTTGTGGAGTGAGAATTACTAACTTGCATAAATTAAAGTGGTAAGCATTTCAACACAGGCTGTGCTGGTAAGAAGCCAAAACAATGCTTGAAAAGTGAAAATTTTAGTTCAGCTGATTATTTGACATCATGTCAATCCCATTTCTTAAAATATGGAAATATATTTTCAATTAAAAATGTATATGATTTTTTTTTTTTTTTCAAACCATACTAATCTACACAGGCTGTGTACTCAGTAAATTAACTGAAGTACAATACAGGGCAAAGCCAATGGACTCAAGGGGGTGTAAAAATTGACACTCGAAATACCGGAGTCCAAGGATTCTCTCAAACCACATTCAATTTGGAATATCTAGAAACTGTCTTTTATCAAAGGCCAAGTGAGGTACATAATCCTTAAACAGAAGGCTACATAATAACTCAAGAACCTCGCTGCTGTTCTGGGGCCAAAAATACAATCAGTGTTAGGAATTATATGGAGTGTGCTGGAGTCATAGGGAAACTCATTTGGCTCTGTGTGGTTAACACAGGGTTAGCGAGAGTGATGGAAAACAGGTTGGTGAAGAGTCAAAAAAAAAAAAAAAGGTGAAAAACCTGAGCTTTAAGCACCTGCACTCGAAGAGCCAGAACCCTCTCTGCAATTGGTGTTAAATGACTGAGCACAAGGAAGCAATTGTTCCTGCACCAACTAGTGCATGATCCTGAGAAAAGGATCAAAAGACAATGCAGGACTGGTGTGCAGGGAAAGGAAAAAAATCTGCCTAAAAGAGAGAATTCCCTGAGACTCTCTAAGGCAGTGGTTCTCAACCTGTGGGTCGCGACCCCTTTGGGGGTCGAACAACCTTTTCACAAGGGTCGCCTAAGACCATCAGAAAACACATCTCAGATATTTACATGACGATTCATAACAGTAGCAACATTACAATTATGAAGTAGCAACGAAAATAATTTTATGGGGGTCACCACAACATGAGGAACTGTATTAAAGGGTCGTGGCATTAGGAGGGTTGAGAACCACTGCAAGGTCTTTCATAGTTTGTCAGTGAGGAAGGCTGGATACCTTGCTAAAGAAATAGTCTGTGCATTTTATTGTGAACACACACACACACACACACACACACACACACACACACACACAGTGTACTAAATACATTCCATACTGTACTGTCATTCTCCATTAATAAAACTTCTTAAAGTTCTCAATTTTAGGACAATTTTGTTAAGGATACACAGCTGATCCAGGAGTCTTTGAGTGACAATTTCAGTCAAGATTCTGCTACTCAAGCCAGGAAAACTAGTCATGCAACACTTTTTACAGCACTGTGCCAATCTTGTATCTGTGTGCCCTGCATGTTGCCCTGGGCTCTGTGACCAATCCAGAGAGAACACTTACTGCCAGTCAGCTCACAAACCAGTAAACAGTCATTCAACTGATCGGCAAGACTACAAAATGGATTTTTTTCTGGTGTTACGAATAAGGGGAAACTAACTCCTTCTTGTCGTTTGCAACAACAACAGTTTGAGAAAAGTTTATAAATACAGACAAATAGTTCAAGGAAGAGGAGAGAGAGAAGATTTAAAATTAAGAAAAAGAAGTTAACTGTTAGTTCTCACTTTTGTATATTACCGATGCATTATGTTAGCAGTGTTCTCTGGACTTCAGATTATGCTTTTAAAACTACAGTGCCAAATGTAAAAGCTAAAACTATAATGCTTTCAAAAGAAAACACAGACTACTTTTGCAACCTTGGAATTGATAAGGTTTCTTAAACGCAAGACAGAAAGCATTAACCATAAAAAGGTAACAAATTGGACTTTATCAAAACGAAAACTCTGCTCATTAAAGACACTTATTAAGAATGTAAAAAGGCAAGCCGCAGATTGGAAAAAAATTTAAATATGTATATTTGACAGAGCATATACAGAATTCATGCAATCCAACAAGAAAAATACACTCAATTTTTTTATGAGCAAAAGACACAAACCAATAATACCTCACAAAGGTGGTAAAAAAAGGCATGAAAAGATGCTCAATATCATCAGTCATGAAGAAAATGTAAATAAAAACCACAAAGAGATACCATTTCATACCCACTGGAATAGCTCAATTTTAAAAGATTGACGATACCAAGTGTTGGTAAGGATGTAGAGCAACTGGGATTCTCATACATTGCTGGTAAGGATATAAAGTAGAGCAAACAGTCTCACAATTTCTTGTAAAACTAAGCATACATCTACCCTATGACCTAGCAATTCTATTCATAGGAATTTACCCAAGAGAAATGAAAACAAAAAGATTTGTATAAAAATATTTATAGAAACTTTATTCAGAATAGCCAAAATCTGAAAAACAGCCCAGGTGTCCGTGAACAGAATGACTAAACAACTGTAGCATATCTATTCAATGGAATGTCTCTCAGCAATAAAAAACAATAAACTACTTATATATATGCAACCATGTGGGTTAATATAAGAAATTAAATTATGTTAAGTCAAAGAAGCCTTATACCAACGAGTACATGCTATATGTTTCTATTTATATAAAGTTCTAGAAGAGATGGAAGTAATTTTTGGTGAAATAAATTTTGTAATAGTGGTTTTGTATGGTGAGTGGGGGTTGGGATAGACTGGGAAGGAGACTGAGGGAACTTTCTGGCATGATGAAAATGTTCTATATCTTGGTAGGAGTTTGGGTTACATTTACTCATATTCATCGAAAGCATACTTAAGATTTGTGCATGTCACTGTATATAAATTTTATCTAAAAAACTCTATAAACAAACACTGAACTCTAGTGATATGCTTGAGGTGTTTAGGAGTGAAGTATATAGATGTCTGCAACTTACTTTGAAATGAATTTAAAAATACAATGGATTGATAGATGAATGGAGAAATACATAGATATATGATAAAAGCAAATTAGCAAGAGGATACTTACTGAGTTTAGGAAGTGGGTATTGGGACAACAGTTGTCTATTGTATAGTCCTTTCCATTTTTCCTGGAGATTTAAAATATTTCCTAAGAAATGTTGAGGAAAAAAAATTAAGTTAAATATGAGATACCAACCTTATGATCCCACAGTTCTATTTGCAAGTATTCACCCAAAAGAAATGAAAAATTATGCCCACACAGAGACTTATAAAAGGATGTTTATAACAGCTTTATTTATATTAGTTCCAAACTGGAAACAACCCAGGTGTCGAACAGAAATATAGATGTGCAAATTGTGTTATATTTATACACTGGAATGCTACTCAGCAATCAAAAAGAAATGAACCGTTGATAAATACACCAAGAGGGGAAAAATCCCCCAAACTATATGTTCAGCCAAAAATGTCAGAGATAAAATTCAGGAACAGGCAACCAGAATAGTGATTGCCTATGAGGGGTGGGAACTAATTGGATGGGGCTTGACATAACTTTCTGGGGTGATGGACTGTTTTATATCATGATTGGGTGAGGGTCCTTTAGGTATATATGTGGATGAAAACTCAATGCATTGTACACTCAAGATCTGTGCATTTCTGTGTATGAACTTAGTCTAAGGTGGAGAAGGGAAAAGCCTAGGAGAGAAAGAAATTGTAAGCAGATGCCAATTTAGAGACAGGAGAGAAATTTGAATAGGAGGAGGCAAAGGTAACAGATTTGATATCAGGAATCCAAACTGCTTAGTAGGACAGGTCTATTCTTTGAATATCCTCAAATAGAAAAAGTCACTCTTAATATTTCAAAGTGGTGTATGATGAAAGACAATAGTAATATCTTAGTCAGTTTGTGGATGATATAGATCTCAGCCCCAACTTCAATTGTACAGGATTATGGGCACACTCGTACCTTTTCCCTTATTTTAGGAAATGTACAGATTAAGCTCTAGTAGAGAAACTAGATGGATTGATGGATTGAAATCACTGCCCTTTAACTTCCTGCAGGCCCTCTTTGGGAGTCTATTTCATACATAAGGCAAAGAAGGTGGGCTAGCTGCTTTGTTTCCTAGTGCTCAGCAGGTTAGGAGCAGCAAATTAGAAATGGGGAAGAGGCAGTGAAATAGCCAGAGGCTGTCACTCAGACAGCAAGTGACAGCTCACAGCGGGCACAAAGAATGAAATGAGGGAAGAAATATAAAAAGCCAACCTAAATACTCAAGCACACAACAGTAAGCAGAGGACCCCCACAGCTCAATTTATTTAAATAATTCTTCAGTGCACTGCAGTGTTTTACAGTTCAGCCTAAAGTCCTTTTTAATGTCCTAAAAGAAGAACCAGAATGTAATGGCATCTTATGTATTTTCTAAGAAGCCAGAGACTTTCTAGTTTCCCAAAATTTTAATGCAATTTAATTAGAATAATATTTAAACAAGTTTGATTAGAGTGATAAAATTACTTCTGTAAAGTATGAACTTTTTTACAATAATGAATAATATACTTTTTACTTTAGATTCTAGTGAAGACTCAACAAAATTGTACATTAGCTGATAATATCTTGAAAAAGAAAAATAATGATAACATTCACCAAAGCTGATGTCTTGAAAGTTTTATTTTCTAAGTCTATGAAATGCTATCCTTATTACTCTAAAAGGGCTTTATGTATTTAGGACATGTCTTGAAATGCCTTTCTTCTGCATGTCAATCATTAGATCAGATCAGACCTTGAACAATTTTTAGCAGTTTTGTGAAAAGGCAATCCCATTTTGTGCATTTTATACTGAATAATGGGATGGAGACAGCTCCTACGGAGTCTTGAGAGCCAAATGTGGCGTCTTTTCCCAATTCTGAGCTCAGTGACTTCATGTTGTCAGCTTGAAAACAGCCATGGTGGGAGTATGTATACCATGAAATCAAGCAATACCGTAAATCAGTGCCGTTTTCTTTTCTCTTCAGAGAGTGGGTTGTTCAACATTTACCAGTACACCACTAGTTGTATCAGATTCTTTAGGTACATTGGATAGTCTTAGATTCAATCGCCACCACTGTGACTCTTTTCCTAAATCAGAAATGTAGATTGTTAGAGTTGGTCCGTGCTCAGCACAACTGGCAAAGCTGGAAAGCTTGTTTTGTTACTTAGATTTTATTTGGATCCAGGTAATCCAGTTTAATTATTAAATTATTTGAGCAGTGGTGACAAAATAAAGAAATATTCTGAGTAAAAAACAACAATAAAGTTTCTATAGGGTCAGTACTATTATAAAATATGATCCTAATAACACTTGCTTCAAGAAATCCTATCACTTGTCAGATCCCTGTAGGTTTTGGAAGAAATAGACGAATAAGTGAGGCACATGTTGGGCTGCAGCCTTGTGTCCAGAATGGAAGTGGATCACAAGCCTCCCCAGAGAGTTGTTTTTATCAGGGAAGGTGTAAGCCCTTCCATCATCTGGATATTTGATACTCTTCAGATAGGCAAATTTAAAGTATTCACTCTACCAGTGAATAATGTTTGTGATTGTAGGGAATTCTCAGTGTCATTACTTATGTAAATTCACCCTAATGACACTTATAACCCATTTTGGGCTTGAGCTTTGACATGTGCTAGCCTGTAGGCACCGACGTATTTTAACCAAGTTTTATTCCTTTGTAACCTTCATGAACTATTGACCAGGGCCAGTGCTGTCATTATAAGAAAAAAATTTCATTTTTATTTCCTCTTTAAAGCTAGGCAACGACTGTTCATAAGTTTTCAAAGGGATCAATTGGCTATTCATTTCAGTGTCATGTTTGATCCTAAAAAGCAACAAACTTAGGATGAAAAATAGGTCAAACTAATAAATTTTACTTAATGCAGTCAGTTCACCAAATTCACTGAATAATTTCATCCAAAACTTGAACTGACAAATGTTTATTGAGTGTCTATTATGTGCAAAGCACTCTGCTGGTTATTACAGAATATAAAAGCGTGGTTGAGGTATGATTCCTGCCTTTCAAGGAATTTAATACATAGTAAAGAACAGACATTTATCATGTTATAATCAATTGCTAATTTAAAAAGTCTTTTTAAATACAATAAAATAGTCTACTCCAAATATATAAACAGACCATTCTTTTACAACAGAAAATGTTTGAGGAAGTACTGGGACATCACCTCCTCAAGGGCAGGACTTTCTTTATCATGAATTCAGCTGTGCCCAGTGAGCATTTGTCAAGAATATTTGGTGAATAAACCTTATTATCGCTTTGAGTCATTTTTATAAACATTTATGATCACTGAGCCTAGAAGTAATAATTAAACATCCCTGGGTAGTAGAATGTCAAATAAGCTAGTATCTTCTAGTGGTATAAGCTATTAAGTTTTCTGAAATATTACATACACTTTTCTCAATTTAGTTCACCTTTCAATTTCAGAAGGACACTTAAATTTCAACTGAAGAAAAAGCCAATCAGAATGACTTGTCATAGTATATAAAACAGTAATTCTACTTAAAATATAAAGTGCTGATTCCATTACTTAAATGTTCTTCATTAAAATATCTTTGCGTTTCTATATTAAAATACGAAAGGAAAGAGGAAATCTGAATTCATATAAATGTTTTAATCATCTGCCAACTTCCTTAAATTGGAATTTTATCAGAAAAAAAAGAGAAAACAGGAAAAACCTGAAGCCAAAAGAAAGACATATTGAAACCAAGAAAAAAATTGGGTGAATCCCAAAAATGCTGCTTGTGACTTTGCCAAAACATTGTAAAATCTCATGTGAGATTTTGTTCCCTCTTCAGTGTGATTTACTTAACCCTAGTCTAACAAACGTTGGTGACAGCAGAAGCACTAAACCTTTGAAGCCACAGTTGACTAGAAGTCACAAGAAGCATTCTACTCCCAGTACTCTTTGCTGCCCCACTGACTGTACTCCCAGCACAAACCTCCAGCCCCACTCCCACTTCCCTCCCCACCCCCAACTCCCAACACCGGCAAAACATAGATTACTTGGAGGCAAGCCATCTGGGCCAGGCCTTTTTGTTGCTTAACAACTTGCAATTGAGTGAGGCTGTCACTTCACCTCTCTTGAGCCTCAGTTTCCTCATTTGTATAACAGAGGTGAAAATATCTGACATTGCTGACAGATTTTCTGATGCTCAACAGGCTTAATGTATGAGAAAAAGAAACACTAAAACCCTATTCAAATATGGTTACTGTTTATTTCAGATGATCTATTTTCAAGTACATTAAAGAAAGTTTAGATTTGTGAAACCACATTATTGCAGGTCCTTTTCCCTTGGCTATATTGGGAAGTTCCAAAATTTTCCATGTTTCACCCATCAATTACATTACTTCATTAAGGACAAGGTTGAGTCGTCAGTGGTTGGGTTATGGGACTAGGCATAATACTTCCTGTATTCTTATCTGACTTGGCCATTGCTTTGTTATTGCCCCGGGGAAAATCTTAATGCCTTAATTTGCTGTAAAAACAAATCTATATCAGGGATATTTACTTTGAAAAGGGGTCAAGAGACTTTGAATGGATTCAGATGAGAAGCTTTCTAAGTAAATTCTGTTCTTTGGAGCCAAATTTATTTCTAAAGCAATTATACATTGTATATTCAAAATTGACAGAAAAGGAACTAATAGTATAATAACTGAGCTTTTACTTTGTCTTGCGCATTGTGTTTACGTTCTCATTCATTCTTTACAATCTATAAGATACACACACACACACACACACACACATATATATATGAATGACACTGTGGTAGGCTGACCATATGGACCATTTTAAACGGGACAGAAAAAATACGGTACTGTCCCGTTTAAAACGGTCCATATGATCAGCCTACACTATGGCCATTTTTACAGATAAAGAAGCTGAGACTCAAAAATTTACCCCAAAGATTTACCAGCTACAGGCGATAGAGCTGGGGGTAAAACTTCTCTATGATGTGAAACCCTTGCTCAGCTCATTTTAGAAGACCTGTGTTCCTCATAGTGTGGTCTGTAGAAAAACAGCCAGGGAATCATCTGGACCTCGTGAGACAGGCAGCATCGCAGGCTCCACCCCTTTGCCTGCTAAATCACCATCCGCATTCTAATAAGATTTTTACATTAAAAGTTGGGAATGTTTTACTAGAAAACCAGCCTCTCAGACTGCTGACATAAGTGGTCCTCTTCACAGCTAATTTGGTTCCTAGATGAGCCCCCAACAGCCACACACACCCTGCATACCCTTATTCCACTCAAGCCCCAGGCAAAATTAATCACCACTTCTCTTTATAGTTGGCACTGCTTTATTCCACCACTATGTCCTCCTAGTATTGAATCATAATGAATTGTGGGCTGGCCAGACATCCTGTTTTAAATGGGATAGAAAACAATGGTACTGTCCCATTTAAAACTGTATGTACAGTCAGCCTACTGACACCTTGAATTTAGCCCAATGAGACTAGGCTGACCACATGTACCGTTTGAAACAGGACAGTACCATTGTTTCCTGTCTTGTTTAAAATGGGATATCTGGTCAACCTATTATATGATCTTTTTCCGTGCCAAGTATGCAGTTTATGAGAGCAGGATTGGTTTTGTCCATCTTCGTATCCTGTGTGCCTATAATTTAAATGATAGTTAATTAGATGAATAAATTAAATAGCACTTCCTTAGTGCCTCAAATTTCCCCTTTGTTATCTCTTCCCCAAATGTAGCCACCTGCCCTGACCCTCCCCACTCTGAGAGCACAATTACTATCACTTGGAAGAGTTGCTAATAAGTTACACAGGCTGGAGCCGAATCCATCCCTGGAGAAATGCTACTATGGTGGAGGAAACCTCCATCTTTGCCACAAGGTAAGCCTTATGCCTTTTGGCAAGTTCTTTCAACTCCCTGAATTTCCATTTCCCATCAAAGACAGATGAAGCTTGAGTTCTGAAATACAGGAATTTTTCAGCTGTCTTTATCTGCTCTTTGCATTCCTATCACCCCCAAACCTTCAACCCTCAAACCTGCTCATTATCCAAAGTCCTAAACTTAAACAGGGGGAAAGAATAAACAGAGGAGAGTACGTTCCATAACTGATCTTAATCCAAAGAAGAAGAGACCCTTGAGGAAAGTCATTCATGTTGACAAACTTTTTGGAGCCTTTCTTTACCATAACCATTCCCTGTTCTAGCAGCTCTGGGGCACTACTTGGGTACACTGCCTTGAGTTTGGTACCTGAATGTCCTCTTCAAAGGACATTGAATTGGCCAGTTGTATGAAAAATTGAGTGCATTTCTGGACAGTAGAGAGAGAAAGATACACACACACACACACACACACACACACACACACACACATAAATACGTTCTCAGCTTTACAGTATTCTCAACTACACTGTCTCAATGAGGTGGTTGTCAGGTACGTCTCAAGTCTTTGCTATTAATAAGAGTTATAATAAATTGAAGTTTGCAGATGAGTGGATCTCAGTTTATCCTGTGAATGCAAAAGGGAGTTTTGTGGACAGTAACCTCACAGAGTGATCTGATCATAAATTCCTAACTGAGCAGGGCATGGTGGGTCGTCACGTCCCAGGCATATAACTTCTTCGTTAAAAGATTTATCTTTGCCTAGAGCAAGCCCTGTCCATTGTTCTCGTGTGCCTAGAACCTTTGAAATGCCAGAAGTAATACCCCTCAAAGGTGTAACAATGCTCAAGACAGCACATAATCTTATTAACTATCCTATAGTCCAACCCCCATTTGGTGCTATCCACCTCTACATAACCTTTCTTATATTCCCCCTGTAATTTCAAATGCATGAAAGAAACTCCAAAACTGTTATTCTGTGGAGCATTTCACATCTTGCTCTTCAGGAAATGTAGTTAGTTTGGCTCAAATAAATTCTTACAGAAATTCTCTACAGGTTTGGATGTTTCTTATGTGGACAAATTCTGACCACTATTACTAATTTTTATCACTTTGTGCTTTTTTTAGTGAGAGAAAGAGATGAAGTCACAGAGTGCTCAAGGAATTTCACATTACCAAGGCTTTATCTTATCTCTGTCCCAGCCCTGAATGTAGGTATGGCCGAAGAATTGTGTGATTCAGACACAAGTGAATGGCATTTCTCTCATGTGTTCTTGGGGTAAATGGGTTGAGACATGTTGCTTTTGGGGATGGTGACATCACAATTTTGCAGATGGAGAGTTTCCTTGTGAGGTTTTCATGGCCTGTTGAAGAAAGTAATGTATTGGGAATGCAATTCAAGGGGGAACAAAGGGAATAGATGGTATTTAATTAAAATACTTTCCACTGGTTAGAGAAAATTTGATGTTTGTGGTATCCTCCACTACCATTAAAGAAGTGGCTATTAAATTATTTTGATTGTGACATACAGAGAGAAATGCATTATCCAAAGTAACCATGGTTTTCATAGACACATATAATGGTTTATACAGAGGGTGCCAAAAAGATGCATATACATTTTAAGAAATGAAAAAAACTGTATTAAAATTGTAATGCTCAATGTATACCGATAACAAAAGATGAATACAAGTCACATTTGACTTCTGCATTACAAGAGGTGCTCAACGTGTTTACCATCAGTATTTATGTAATACATAGATAATATCTCTTAAAATGGGTGTACAGGTTTTTGGCACCCCTGCATGTGTGTGTGTGTGTGGCAGGGGTGGGGAGGAAAGGAGAGAGAGAGAGAGAGAGAGAGAGAGAGTATTCAAGTGAGCTGTCAGAAAAAATCCAGCCATAATGCCTCTATTTTTCATATTCCATGGCTGGATACTTTCCAGACAGCCCTATGCATACATATGTGATTACATAGATGAGTATATTCATGAAAAAAACTTTCAAGTTTCACAAACTATGCTTATTCTTACTGTGTTTCTAATAGTTTTTATTCTATTTTAGTTTTTTAACAATGCTGGATACAATTCACTGAGTTGATTTCATGACCATTAATGGATCGCAACTCAGAATTTAAAGGTATTGCTTTAGAAGTGTCCTAATTTTTTGGCCTGAAAAGTTGCTTACTGCCAATTAGCTGAAAATGATCAATCTAGTGTCCTCTTTCATAGATAGGGGCTAGAGTTCTGGCCAACAGATCATGACAGCTGCCTTAGCAACACTAGATGACTGGTTTGGCCAGGATAAACAAAATAAAAACACTGCTTTCAATTTAATGCAACTCAATGAATTCTATAAAACATTTAGCCAAGCAGCTGTTGTTAAGCCATTCATAAATATATTGTCCTACTTTATCCCACATTTATAAAACACCCTGCTATTGTGTTGATCAAGTCAGTTGAAAAGAAAGCATCATCAAGATAGCACTGCAACATTATCTCAAAATACATTCTAACTAATGAGACAGTGGCTGGAAATTTGTTGTTTTCCTCTGGCATATGTAAATATCCAATGTAAAAGGATTTAATCCCCTTTAAATTTAGCTCATCTATTTTTGCTTCAAAGAGATTCTGAATTAAAGGCTGAAAGTTTTGTTTTTCAAGTTTTAGAAGTTTCAAATTCTGCATCATCAAGACAGATTTTTATGTGTAATCTGTTTTTTATTCTATTCATAAAAGGTCTCTATATTAATAAAAATTTCCCAGATTGTGGTCCTTGGTGTTCACAAACTATTTGGCCTCATCGTGATTTCCTAAAAACAAACAAATGAGGAAGAATTGTTGCTTTTCCTTTACTTGAAATCAGTGTCTCTTTTCTAACAGTTTCTTTAAAATCCATTCTGAGATACAGGCTCTAGGGCACTATACCAATTCTGACCAGTGGAATTTAGGAAGCCACCACTACCAAGTATTAGAGAAACCTGGGATAACTTTAAATAAATGCAGTGAGGAACTCAGAGGAGACAGGACCTTGAGTTTTCGAGGTAGCTAGGCTGTTGTTTTGGAGACAACTCTGCATTATGGAGGAAAAACTGGATTTTGTGATCCTTTTTAATCAAGCTGACTTTTGTAGTTGTGTAAGAACTGAAATATGGAAAGTAACTCAGTGCAGGAGCAGTTTAATGTTCTGCTTTGGAATGTAAGTTAAGTGAATCAGTAAGACCATCCTGTGTAATTTGAGATTCTTTAAAATCGGTATCTGAATGTAGACTCCTATATCTGAAACATAAAGGTTGATTTATAAATTATTATTTTCTTATTTTAGCAATGACTAGAAATATGGAACCAAGACTGGACCATGCCAGGAAGCTGAACAGACCTAATCTCCTGAAAAGGATTGAAATGGGCCTGGATCTGCCCGTGTGGTTGATTTGGGGCGATATCCTAACTCCACTAGGGAAGGAGCTAGTCCACACCCAGGATTAGAATGCACATTCTCCTGAGGATAATGTGTCATGGCTGTCCAGAAAGTATCCAGCCATATAGCGTTAAAAATGGAGGCGTTTATGGCTGGATTTCTTCCGGACAGCCCTCGTATGCCCACTGTCATTCATCTTGTAGTGAGGTCAGTGCTGAGGCAGATCATGGGGAAGGCCTTAGAAGGAAGGACGCCCTTCCTTGTAAGGTGGAGGGTTTCAGGTGTTCTGCACCACATAGGCATTGCTGGGAGGGAGAGACGCTGAGTGGGGTTTGGGTCTTTGAGTTTGAGCACTAGCAGACCGAGTGGTTGTGGACAGTTACATAGTTGTTACTTGTACTGCACTTCTATGACCCTCAGACCTTCCACAAGACTTCTCCAGAAGTCACATCCTGGTCTCATGAAGGCTGTGGGACACTGGAGAGCCAGTTAGGACAGAGCTGGGGAGGGGAGGGGGACGGGGAAGGGGAGGGAGGTAGTGTGCTAATGATTGGTAAATCTAGGTTTAAAGTTGTTTTTGTTTTATTGTTAGACTTTTTGAGGTGACATTGATTAATAGGTTCCAGGTATACAGTTCTACAGAGTATCGTCTATGTGTTGTATTATGTGTTCACCACCCAGAGTCAGTTCTCTTTCCATCACCATATATTTGACTCCTCCCTCCCTCCTCTCCCACCCCAAAAGTTGTTGCTCATATTAGTCTTTCAACTTTTTTGTGGGTTTAAGTATCTTCAAAGCATGAAGTTCGGGAGAAAGAAACAGCAATGGAGAATTCTTCAGTCCATAAAGAGGTGATAATCAGGGCCCAGGTGTTAAATGTAATGCAGTTATTAGGTTTATATTATTAAGTATCATGCTATATTATACAGTTGCTAGCCCGGGGCTTGGAACTTAGGAGGGATTCACCTATTTTTTGGATAACACAGATAAAACTACATTCACCCCACTGTGAGAACACACCAAGGGAGCCCCTAGAGCATCCAGTCCCTCCCCCAGTATTCTTGGGACTGTGTGATGCCAGTATCCACAGATCTCAGCCCTGAGTGGAGGCTCAGGGAAGGGAGGATCTTCTGTCCTCTGCGTGCTCTCTGTGTGGTGTGCTCCGTGAACCAGCCGCAGCTGCAGATCCTAGATCCACTGAAGCAGGATCTGACTCATCCCTGGTAGACTGAGAATGGGCTGAAGCCACTTACCTGCGTTAAATGTCTCCATGCTTGCTTCTAAGTAAATGGAAGATATGTGGCCAAGAAGATTTCTTGGAACTCAATTTGTTCTTTGCCAACATGTAAAAAAGAAATGTTTTTCTAATCAAATACATGTAGCTTATTTCTTCAAAACTTCTTTTTCTTGTAGGTGGGGGGATAGTGATTTTCCACATGTGAGCTACATATCTCCTACAATTACTCTGAGAGAAAAATGTTAGATTATAGGTCTTATAAACATGAAGTGTTTTAGTCCTGAAAAATACTCTTCTAAAATAGAAAAACGACACCAAGTCAAATGCTTTAATTCGTTTTTAAAATATAAAAACATAATGTGGATCGTAAAAGTTTGTTGAAATGTCTTTTTGACATTTATACTCGTACTTCACTGTAACTAGAAACAATCTAAAAGTAGTTTGCCAACAGTTCAAGAGTTGGAAATGGTTTTCTTTTCCTTTTATTATTCTGCAGTCTGTGCCACCATAGCTAAGGAAAATGAGAGGAAATCCTATCTTCTTCAGTCTGTCGACAGAGTTGAAACTCAAGGTCTCTGTGGTGAGTACTTTAAGAAAGGGATCAGTGTCCTGGAGCCCAAGCAACAGGGATGCAAATGCATTTGCGACTTGAAGATTTTAGTGAAGTCCCTGTTAGGATGAAAAATGTGGGCCTTCTTCTGGATAAATATGTCCAGTGTGATTATTAAGTTTAAAAAATGCCAAGGAAAAAGGAAAAAAGAAACCCTCACATTTGGAATCCTGCATCTGGAAGCTTTTTTCTCCCCTTAGGAAATCTTTGTGGCTCTTTGTTCCTGTCAAGGAGGAAAACGTGCTTGTAAATTTCACCCAAGACAAAGCATTTGTATCCACCCGTCAGGAAGGAATAGATACAACCCCACCAACATGTGCCAACATCCCAGAAACTTGACCAAAGGTGAGGTGGGGGTGGAGTTGGAGTAGGGGGTGGAATTATGAAAGCAAAGGAACCCAGCCTGGCAGAAAATTCCAGTAAGGAAGTTCTCTGTGCCAACCTTGGCCTCAAAGAAAAATACTCCACCCTCTTAAAGCTGCGAAGATGTCAAGGGAGGCAGTGCCTCAACTGTGGCTTTATCAGTTAGGGACAGGGTTGCACAGGGGCTTGAGAAGGTGCCAATGGCCCTGCATGTTTTAAATGTCCTCTCTTGCAAGCTTTACAATTAAAATACTTTATAGCCTTAAATGCTTCCTGAGGTGAGACCCAGGCCTTCAACCAGAAACCTCAACCAAAGCCTTTATTGCATTGTCTTAAAGAAACATTCTTAAAATTAATGAAATCTGTTACCTTGAATATGCAATTGATACTAATATATACTTTCAACCATCCTTCTAGACCATTTGTTTTCATTACCAGGCTTAATGATCATCTCAGACTATGACCTGGGTCTCTTGCCATCACTCTGGCCCTTTAAGAAGTAATTTTTAGAGTTACCCTGGCAATACTAAAAAGAGCTCAGCAGTTAGAGGTGGCCTGGGGGGACTTCACTTTGTCATTTTAGTCTAGCTCAGTCTTGGGGTTGAGGCTTATGCATGAGATAGGCGTGCGTACACACACATGCACACACCCCACAGAATCTCAAGCTGAGTGGCACTGATTCATAATTCTGGCTTGTGTTTCAGTGTCTAGGGCTTCTCAGGTTCTTGAAGTGTGCCAGCCAGGAACTGCCCCCCATATCAAACCTCAGGTGGCAGTGGAACATTTCAAAGAGCATCTGGGACACTTAAGACAGTCTAAGTCTACACAGAGGGTATCTTTGGCCTGTTTTTGTCTACTCCAGTTTTCTCTTCTGTCTCCTGGGATTTCTTCCTCTTTCTTGGGGTACCTCCCCTGGTCTACTAGCCCCAGTGAGTCCCGTAACCTTTAGAGACCACTCCCCTTTCTCAACCTTTGCCCCCATCTAATCTTCTGCTTTAGTTCTTCCTTGCAAGCAATATTATGACAACTAATGTTTTTCGGCATTTGCAGTTCATAAAATATAGAAAAGTATGTTGAACCCAAGCAACCCAGTCAGGATAGTGTACTTATCCCCATTTTAGCATAAAAACAAATGTAAGGCTCAGAGGTTCAATGGCCTGTTCACGTTGTGAGGTAACTGATGGATGTGGATCTTCCTGTTCTGTATGTTGGGCTCCCACCATCCTGGCCGTGGTATCATCTCCATGTCACTGTGGACCAAAGTCTCCGAGAAGACACGAGAAAGCTTCTTTCTGGACTCTATTTTCTAGAGTAAGACAGAGCAACTCTAAAGTAAGTTTGCAAATAAGATACACACACACACATGTACATACATGTACACACATATGTACATGTATATAAATGTTATCTCACTTTATTTGCTCATTGCATGACAGTCTTATTCCTACTAGAGATAATCTAGTATCTCCTCAATCTTTTTTATGTGACTGTATTCATTAGAGAAGCTAGCATCTGGGGTAAGATTAGTGCTTAGACCGGTGCTGTGAACTGGCAGGCTGGGTTCCCACATTGAGGAAGGCCACTTTGGGCAGTTGGTAGGCCTGGAAGGGAGGTGGGAAGAGGAGGATGGGGAAGGAATCCTGGGATCCCTTCCCAGTCTGAGCTCCACGGAGAAAAAGCTGGGAGCAGATGTTGAGGGTGTTGTTTTCACAAGTGACTTCCTGAGACTTAATTACACAAGCAATGCTGGTTCGGGGCCCAGCTGGAAAGGTATAAGGGAGAGGTGTGGAGAAAAGCATCTCTAATTTTGGTGGAAAAAATGCCAGCCTTCTTGCAGAGGGAGATTTAAAGGGAACCCAGCTCATGTGTGCCTCTGAGAGAAGCAGCAGGAAGGGGAATGGATGCAGTTCTCACCCAGGGGAGTAAAAGTAGTGGCTCCAAATCCTGGGGGTCTGAGATGAAAAAACACTGCAGGACACTGTGGCACACCCAGACTCCCATAAAAAAGGCTTGGAGCCCCCTTTAGGTGGGGAAAAGACCCAGATCTTGCCGTTATACATGAGAGAGGTGGTGAGATGTGACCGTCAATGGTATTAGAACCTCTATTACCATGATTAGCTGGCTCTTGGGATGCTGAGGTACAGATACTGAAGAATCTCAACATAATTTTTGGCTAACCTTTCAGTTTTTCATAAGCAATATAACAATTGCGCATTTCCAATTTTTGTTTTTGAAAAACAAAAACTATTTATTTCTCCACATAATATAGCAGTTATAGGCAAATGTTATTTGAGAATTACTGCCCATCAGGGACTGCCAGCTTTCTCAATACCCTCCAGGCAATGTTATGACTTGTGTGGGGGGTGAGTGAAACCCACCAGTCCACCTTGCGCCAGGCTTTGTATCTTCTGACAAAGTCCCCTGTGGAATCCAGGATCTTAGACGGGAAGTGGACTTTGCTCATCCTTTAGAGAATTGAAACGAAGAAAATCAGCGTATTTCCTTTTTTCTTGTTCTTTCTTCTTGTTTTCCTCATTGGGGAATACATTCAGCCTGAAGACATGACTGTGTCAGAGCGGAAGGATTGGAGCTCAGCAGACTCGATGGGATTCTCCACGCGCTGTTGGCAGCCTCCTAAATACTACTGTGTGGGGGACTGATGGTGACACCACCGATGACTCTCACTGCCTCTGTTGGCAGGCCACATCCCAATTAGGAAGTCTGATGCATGCTCCCCAGGTGTGAAAACCACCCTCTGCTACTATTGTGTGACCTGGGGCCAAGGACTTAACCTTTCAGAACCTCAGCTTTCTCCTCTGTGAAATGAGAAAAGTGCTACTACCTCATAAGGTATCAAATGAGAAAAAACAGGAATAAAAGGTCCATACTTCTTGGCACATTGTACGCACACAGTGAATACTGTGTTGGATGTTTTTGATGTACTTGTGTTTATTTGTACCTGAGCTTACGTTATTTTTTAATGGCTATTTATCTTCCTTTAGTTAGAAGTTGTTTTCCTTTTTTGAGGAGCCACTGTTCTCTCGTACTGATCTAAGACTCCCCCTCTAAACTCAATGTTGGCTTTGGGGTCTCTGCTTCGTGCTTTTTGTGTAAATACTTCTACTATAGTACTTATCACAGTGCACTTCAACTGTCTTTGTGTTTGTCTCCTTCACTAAATTACAGGTTGTTTGAAGTCAGGGGCTTTGTTCCCGGAATCCAGCATATAGTAAGCCTTCACCAAATACTTCTTAGAAAAGTGTGGATGTGAATAGATTCTCTTATCTAAAAGAGATTTTGATCTGCAAGGAGGTAGAAGCTTCTGAAATCCTACCCTACCATATATATCAGAATATAAGTGGCCCAGCCAAAGCTGACCTGTGGGCCCAAACCAAGAGGCCTGGTCCATGACTTACTTCTGCCTCCAGCAGGACTGGTGGACCATTAAAGCTGTCCTCCTGGACCACATGATCTGGAGGGTGTGCCCCCAGCTTCAATGAGTCTTCAAAGAACATGGCTGCAGCTCTTGGGACGGCTGTCTAGAAAAAGAAGAACAGAGCTGAGGAGCTACAGAATAGAACTTGACTCCTCCCTCAGCTACTGATTTTACTTCTGAATGGTCTTCCCAGGCCTTCCCCTCTGCCCTGGTCCCATAACCCTGGCTTTAGTTCAATTTGTCATCATTCCTTGCCTGAATTTCTGAATTGCTTGTCCTTCTGGTTTCCTCTGTCCCATTCTCCAACAGTGCTTCTGGGGTGAGCATTTTCAAGACACATCTGTACTTATTCCCTGGAGCCTTCCCCCCAACCCCTCCACCTCCCGGCATTGTTCATGGTCTGCCTGCTCCCCACTGCCTTCTGGATAAAGTCTGAAATTCCCTAATGGATCCCTGCTTTCTGACCATTTTTGTCTTTTCCAACTCTTCCCTTCAATCCCATTTCCTTTTATTTCTAGACATAATGAACAGCATGAAGTTCCAGATCAGGCCCCTCTGCCAAGTCCATATTTTCATGTCCTGTAGGAAGTAATCCTTACCTCTTCCTAGGATGGTTTGCCACTCTCCCATTTGTTAGATACAAGAAAGTACCAGCTCTTTCCTCCATCACAGCAATAATTGGATTAAATTGCAGTGAGTTAATTGCAGTATTCATTCACTCAGCTTCTATTCATTCATTTTCTTATTTAATGCTGTTATAATGTACTTAACCAGGAAGTCTTCTTGATGCTAGAGGTACATGTATGTACCCATTAATAAGCCAGGAAAAAATCCTGCTCTCATGCAGCTTGCATTCTAGTGGAAAAAGACAAACAATAAATATATGGACGATTTATTTTCTACTAAAAATGTGACGCAAATCTTGGAAGTAAGGTGAAATATTGATTAGACAGTGTTGGGGGTATGTGAGTGGGTGGCAATCAGGGAAGGCCCCTCTGAAGGAGGTGATATTTGAATGGAATCCAAAAGTATGATGAGAGGAGAGGTACACAAAACTAGGGATAAATGGTAAGTCCCCAAGGAGGGACTGAGATTGGCATGCTGGAGGAAGGAAAAGGCCACTGTCCCTGGAGCACGTCATGAGCCCTCAATAGACGGTGAGCTTCCTGAGACTCTGGGCAGTATCTCATATCTTACTGTATGCATGGAATCCGGACTGGTGCCCAGAAATTCATAGGTGTTAATAAGCGTTTGAATGAGTAAATATAATTTTAAAATTACACCTTCTTTGGTATTTCACACTAAAAGCTAAAAAGGTCATAATTTTGAGAGGTTTTATTCTAGGAATTATTGTAAAATATTCTTCTTTACCCCCAGCTTTATTGAGATATAATTGACATATAACATTGTATAAATTTCAGGTATACAACATGATGATTTGAAATATGTATATATTGTGAAATGATTACCACAATGAGGTTAGTTATCCATCATCTCACCTAGTTACCATTTTGTGTCTCTGTGTGTTAAGAACATTTAAGCAAATTTCAAAAATACAATACAATATTGTTAACTGTAGTCACCATGCTATACATTAGATCCTCAGAAATTACTCATCTTATAATCAAAAGTTTGTACCCTTTGATGAACATTTCTATTTCCCCCAACCCCAAGACCCAGGCAACCACCATTATATTCCCTGTTTCTATGAGTTTGACTGTTTTAGATTCATGTTGTCACAAATGGCAGTACTTCTTTGTTTTTTACGGCTGAATAATACTCTCATTATTGTACATATTTTCTTTATCCATTTATTGTACACTTAGCTTGTTTCCAAGTCTTGTCTATTGTACATAATACCACAGTGAACAGGTATCCTTTTGAGATAATTATTTGTGTCCTTCGGATTTATACCCAGGAGTGAGATTACTGGACCACATGGAGTTTGTATTTATTTTTGTGAGAAACGTGTGTACTTTTTTTCCTAAGTGGCTTCATCAATTTACATTCTTGCTAACAATGCACCAGAGTTCCATTTTCTTCAAATTCTCACCAACACTTGTTACCTCTTGTCTTTTTTATAATAGCTATTCTGATAGGTGTGTGGTGAGATCTCATTGTGATTATGGTAAAATATTCCTGTCACCATTCTTGGGAGTTGTCTGTGGTTTCCTTTCTGGACTCTGTTCTCTATTGGCTGCCCTTTTGGAGAAGAGTGCTATCTGGTCTAATACTGCAGGACCAGCAGAGCAGGGCATAAAGTCACATTGGGGTTAAAATGCATTTTTGTGACCTGGATACTTAGGTCATTTTCTTATCAATTTAAATAGATGCATTGCCAAAATATAGAAATAAACAAAAGATTCCTGGAAAGGGTGAAGGAAGCTTTTGGCCCTCAAGTACCTTAAATAAACAAAGTACTGTGAGGCATGTGGATTTCAAAAAACAATGGGTTCTATTCTCTCTTAAATTCATCTTTTTTCAGTTTTCTTCTAATTAATAAAAATCCCTATAATCTTTCCATATTAAGATATTAATATTGCATCATTGCACACTGCTGTATAGAGATACCCACCCCCCCAGCCTCACAAGGTCTTGAACATTCGTGGATCGCTTATTTCTTTCTTTCTTTTTTTTTTTTTGTAGATGAATAAATTTTATTGTAAAGAAGCTAGACAACTTATCCCCAAACATGTACATAATAAGTAGCAAAATTAAGACCCAAACTGAGTTCTAATTACAAGTGTACTAGGTATTCTATTGTACCTCCCTACTTTTCCTTAAAAGTTCAACAAGGCAGACTAAAAGCATAAACATGGAGAGAAGGTTTTCCAGGAACTTTTGAACTTCATGAAAACAATAATAATAATAAAACCGCTTATTTCTTAAGTTCCTTGGTAGCCAATGTTTTTATTGCCTAAAGGAAGTTTCCTTCTGAACCAAAACTTTTCTAGAAGAAACCAACTTCTCCCTCAAATTCTGTAATCTTTATTTTAAAGTTTTTTTTTTTTTTTTCCCACTAAGCATCTTTCTGGAACAGTTTTCAAAATTGTTCCTCAATAATAACTTTTCATCTTTGATTCTCACAGGGAATTTCCCCTGAATTACTCTAATATAGAAGAGACCTATGGCGATACTAATTTTACTTAACCTTTTCAGACTGATAATGGCTGAAATAATGGTCGGTAATGTGCTATTTTTGAAAAGACCAGCTTTATCTTTATTCACAACAGATTGATTGAAATAAACGTTATCCAATACCAAGATCATCAAACATTTCTTTATATGAAGTAGATATCCTCTTTGGAGCATGAGTGCAACAGGAGTCTCAGCTTGAGTCTAAGTAGACATTTCTGGCAAACCTGTAAAAAGAACTCACCAGAAACCTTCTTGGATGTGCATCTTGGGAGAGACTTCGCCATCAAAGGAGAAAGGACCCAGCAATAAGACAGCTTAGACTTTGGGGAGGGACATTTCTGAGTTTAGTGAGGTGATCGTCTTTTCGGTTTAACTCCAGGCCCAAACCACACTGGAATTATATTTGAGCCCCATGGAGAGAGAGAGCAGTGTTATCAGAAATAAAAACCAAGAGCAACTTTATTTAAAGGTGACGCTGAAGCAAGAGCAGAACCGACTGGTTGTACAAAGGCAAGACAACACTCGGAAGCTTTAAGCCTTTGGCACAAAGGGCTTTGTTGCCTCCACTACGGCAGAAGACAGTGGGACCCACAGACATGGTGGCATGTGGGTGATGGCATGGCAGGAAATGCAACCAGCAGAGGCCGACCTCTCTGAGAGCACCTGCAGCGTTATCTCCAGGGGCATCTAGAAATACTTGCGAGATATAGGCAACCTTTCTGCAGAACGTACCCATGGAAGGTAGGATAGCCCTGAGGAATTTGTGTTCTTATCGCTAATGTGACTCCCTGAGTACTCCCCAACTATAGCAGCCTGTGGAAACATGAATTAAATAAAATCCTGAATTCTGTGCTCAGGCAGAATTTATATGGGGCAGAAGTGAACATGATTTTGTGTAGTTTTCTTCATATCAAAACTGGATAGTTGGATGTAAAGTGTATTTAGACCACAATCCAGCCACAACTAATGTATGCTTTTGTATGTTTTGACTGAATAAAAAGTAAATCCAAGATGTCAACTGGTGACCTAGCACCTCCAAAAAACTTGTAAAGCAAATTAATTACAGAATTTATAGTTGCCAGCACATTTTCTTGAGTTCTTCTGGTTTCATGTTTTTCACTTCCTAATCTTGTTAACTTCTAATGTACTTATGATGTGGATTCCTTTTTAATGCAGAACACATTTTAATAGTCTTGTTTTTGGCAAGATTTTACACAAACATGTTACTTCCAGAAAGTGACTTAGTAAGAAATGTTAATAGAAATACCTTTATAATATTCATAGGTGTTCAGTCTTTAAAATTATGTGTGATCAGCTTTTTAAAATCCTGTAATTGCTAAAATTAGCACATTAAGAAACTTAACTTTTATCCTTCGTAGTAAATAACCACTGTGGAAATGCATAGACAATAAAAGATGAATATTAATTTAGAATCTCATGTTTATTGATTTTTCTGAATGACAAAAAATAGTGTTCTAAGTATAGAATAATTTTTAAAAGTTGAAACACATTAATAAGAAAACAAACCACAAACCCCATAATCCAACCTATTGGAGACAACCACTGTGATAATTTGGGAGTGTCTCTTTTTTATATTTTTCTATGCATACGAGGGCTGTCCAGAAAAAAAAATTCAGGCACCAATGCCTCTATTTTTCATAGTACATGGCTGGATACTTTCCTTACAGCCCTCATATATCGCATATATGTATAGTAAAATAAGATCACAGCACTGTATAATAGTTTCTATATCCTGTCATGTTTTTACCAACTATACTCATATTTTCTTAGCTCTTATTTCTCTAATCATTTGGAAGATATAACTACATTTTTTTTTCTATGAGTGATTATCTTTTTGTTATTAAAAGCAGTTCGAAATACTTTTATTTCTGCTTATTAATTATCTACCTATCAATTATCATCTGTGTAAAATGAGAAAATTTTTAGGCTTTTACTATATTTACTGTCTTTCCCCATGTCACAATTTTGATTGATGCAATCTGGAATTTAGATCTAAATTATTATTGTTATTTTATATTATTAACTTTTCTTTGGAGTCTTGTTTTGGAGATTTGTGTTGTTCTGTAACCATATTAACGATGATTTTGAAGATAGCTACCCCAGGTTTAGCTATGTGGTTTCCACTGCTTCCACTGCTACCACCTCTTTTTATAATATTATGGCACTCTCATTCTTGAGTTCTTTATCTTGGTTCATCCCTAGGATGGCTGGACTGTATCCTTAACCTGCGAGTGCAGAACTTTCTGAACACTAGCTAACAGGAGAATATTGGTCTTTCCTACAGACGACATTTTGACTAAGTATGTCGTTTGTTTTTTCCTCCCCAGTCTTCATTTATGGCTGCTGTTTGGTTCTCTGGGGTGCTTTTCTTCCCTTGAGGTGGTGGTTCTCAACCCTAGCTGCCCATTCAAATCACTGGGGAGATTTTTAAAAGTGTCAATGCCTAGGCTCCATCCCAGAATAATTAACTCAGAATGTCCAAAGCTAGATCCCACATACTAGTAGTTTTTAAAATAAGTTTTTATTTTTCAATTACAGTTAACATACAATATTATATTAGTGTACAACATAGTGATTAGACGTTTACGCAACTTACAAAGTGATCACCCTGGTTAGCCTAGTACCATCTGACACCGTACATGGGTATTACAATATTATTGACTATCTCCCCTATGCTGTACTCTACATCCCCTCAACCCCCCTCCCATCTGGCAACCATCAAAATGTTCCCTATGCCCATGAGTTTGTTTCTTTTTTTTTGTTTTTTAAAGATTTCCCATATAAGTAGGCTGACCAGATGTACCATTTTTAACTGGGACAGAAAACAACAGTACTGTCCCATTTCAAATGGTACATATGGTCAGTCTACTGACACCTTGAGTTTAGCCCAGTGAGACTAGGCTGACCATACGTACCATTTGAAACGGGACAGTACCATTGTTTTCTGTCCTGTTTAAAATGGTACATCTGGTCAGCCTACATATAAGTGAAATTATATAATATTTGTCTTTCTCTAACTTATTTTACTTAGCATACTTATTACGCTCTGGGTCCATCCATGTTGTTGCAAATGGCAAGATTTTATTCTTTTAAAAAAAATTATATGTTACATACAATATTATAATGGTTTTAGGTGTACAGCACAGTGATGAGTCAGTCATTTATATAATTTACTAAATCCTCATGCCAATATATCTGGTTCCCCTCTATCACCATACATAGTTATTATAATGTTGTTGACCGTATGCCCTATGCTGTACTTTAATCCCTGTGACTATTCCGTGACTATGAATTTGTATTTCTTGATTTCTTCCCCCTTTTTACCCACCCTTCTTGCTCTCCTTCCATCACCCCAACAAATCTAGTACCCATCTAACACCACACAAAGTTTCCGCAACCTTATTGACTATATTCCCATGTTATACTCCTTGATTATTATGACAAGATTTCATTCTTTTTTATGGCTGAGTAATATTCTATTGTATATATAAGTATGTACCTCTTCTTTATTCATTCATCTGTTTCTTAGATCTTTCATTTTCTGGCTAGTGCTTTTGTTATTCTATTTAAGAAATTTTGCCCAAACAGAAATCATGAAGACATTATGTTTTCCTCTAGATCCTTGTTTTGGCTTATTTTTCACATTTATGTCTATGATCCATCTCAAATTAATTCTTATGTATTGTATGAGGGTGAAATTAAACTTAAAAAATACAGTTACCTAAATTTCAACTTACAATGTTTCTTCTTTGTATTTGGTGAAAGGTCCATATTTGACAGATTTTGTAGTGGACTTCCTATTTAGAGCTGCTTTCATAGGCACCCCCAAACTCACTGCTGGTTTATGATATAGTTGTCCTGATCCTAGCTCCCAAGCTGAGGTTTCTATCTAGGAGACAACCATTAAAAAATGTTACTGCCAGGGACAGCCTGCGGTTTGAGGGAGCCACGTGACACTTGCCTTTGTGCCTAGCTCCCCAGAGGCCGTAATGGTCCCCCAAAGCTGGGGGAAACTATCCAGTAATACAAGCATGTGGCCACGTCTGGACTTCTGCTTGAAACTTTTACCATTGCCACCTCTGCTACCCTCAGACTCACACAATTTTTGGGAGCCAAAATAATCATGGATGGAGGTTTACAGTCAGCCTCCAGGTCAAGCTACTCCTTTGTGAATTGGCAAATTGGACCTGGACATCCTTTCCAAATCTGGTCCCAACTACACAGGATTTAGAAGAAATTCTTTGAAGTTTCTGGCATTTGCTTGGTTTCCTTCCCTAGCTTCCAGTACCGATTTAGGGTTTTACATATTTAAAAATTTTCTAGGTTGTTTTGGATGGGACTGGGGAGCAGGTGTTTCAAATATGAGTTCTCAGCCTCCCATATTTTCCCCGAAATGCAATAAGATGTTTTTTACTTTCAACCTTGTGGGGATTGTGGAGAAAACTCTGTGTTAGTTCTAGAAAAACATTGTTTACATCAATAGTACTCGTAAACATTATTTGTTAGCATTGGCAAGTAGTATTTAATATTTATTTATCTATACATTTGTTTATGTACTTCAATTTTTTTTCCCTAGGCATATTTTGAAATCTAATCAAGATCTTGCCGTGTATCAAATTTCATATATTACTTATAAAGCTTTTTATTGTCCTATGAGCATTTCTCCATGTTATTGATCCTTTTTATTTTATATATGTATTATAATTTATTTTTTAAAAAGGCTTGCATATGTAAACACATCTGTATTTATTTGTATATAACAAGGAAAAACTATATACCCTTGAATGTAAAGTAGCAAAGGGAGAGTATTTTACTTCGTCAATGTCTATGAGTATATTGTCTAAATTGTTAACATAAAATGCTTTTCAAAATAAAAACATGCTTTGCTCTAGTTTTTTAAAAACATGTTTTACTTCTATTATTATTTTCCCAATTTATTTTTTAACTTGAATTTTTCTTACTGTAACCACAGGTAAAAGAATGACTTACCAGTCCCCTACATGCCTTGTGTTTCCTACATTTATTTGCTCATTTTCTTTCCTTCGTCTCAAACACAGTTCCCCTCCATCCATGCTGAAGGGGGCAGTTCAGATGCCACCTCCTTTGAAGGGACTAGCTTGTTCCTCCGTATTGGACATGAGCTGCTTCTGAATCCGGAGCACACCATCTAGGCAGCTCTTCTTGCACTTGAAGTTTTTTCTTTACACCTTGGTTCTTGATGTAGATGATTTATCTCTCTATGCTGTAAGCATCGTAAGGGCAGCATTTTGTTTGTTTGTTTGTTTGTTTGTTTGTTAGGGTTTGCTTTTTGTTTCATTTCTATTTGTATCATTGTACTACTTAACACAATTCTGTGTCAGGTAGGAATGCGTTGAGCTGACTGACAATGGCCAAGAGACAAATGGGGTTTTCTTCTTTCTTGTATGATAAGTTCAGAGGAGGCATTGCTCATGTTGGGTCAGCTCCACAATGCCATAAAGAACCAGTTCTTCCCATTTTTACACTCTTCATCTTTAGCATATTGGTTTTTATTGTTATGTTTCTCATCTCATGCACATAAAATGGCTACTGTTAATGCAGAAATCTTGTCCCAGGTAGGAAAAAAGAGAGACAGAGAGAGGGGCTTTTCTACCCCTCTCCCCTCATCAAACTGTTTACTTGTCTTCCCCAGCATATATAGCTACCCCTAAGCATGAGGGAGGCTGGGGTGTGGAGTACTAGCTTTCCGTCTCTGTAGGAGAAAGTCAAGGGGGTCAGAAATGGATGAGTAAGCACCATTTATTGAAAAGATTTTTCTTTCCCTATTGAATTATCTTGGTACCCCAGTCAAATATTGACCATAAATATAAGGGTTTATTTCTGAATTTTCACTTCTATTCCATTGGTCAATATTTTACCATATGCTAGTATCATACAGCATTTTTCTGGAGAAAAAAAAATCACCTGAGAATTTGACAAGGACTGCATTGTATCTGTAGATCAGTTTGGAGAGTATTGTCATAACCACATTAAAATTTCCAATCCAGGAACACAGGGTATTTTTCCATTTATTTAGATCTTTAATTTCTTTCAATGATTCTTTATACTTTTCAATGTACAAGTCTTTCTTGTGTTAACTTTATTCCTGAATATTTTATTATATATGATGCCATTTTCTTTTTTTAGCATCTTAATGCTTTTTAATTCTACAGTTCAGAGTTATTTGGTACATGTACCACTACCCCTCAGTGTGTGTGTGTGTGCATGTGCGTGTGTGTGCGTGTGCGTGCGTGTGCGTGTGCATACGTGTGCGTGCATGCATGTGTGTGCGTGTGTGCATGTGTGTGTGTGCACGCATGAGTGTGTGTGTGTGTGTGTGTGTGTGTGTGTGTGTGTGTATGTGTGTGTGTAGGTAGGTAGGAGGATGGTGAGGAAAAGCTTATGATGTGGGGAGCCATCTTGTGCAGGACCAGGTTGGTAGGTGTTGAAAGTCTGGCGGGTCTGTCATGTTCATACCCCAGGTCGTGCCTGGCGGAATGGGCAAGTGAATGCTGGGGACCAAGTTCCTCTACCCACTCATTAATTCTGGGTCCTCAAAGTGTCATCTCACTCTTTTCCTGGCTGGAGGTCTATGTGGATTCTGATCTGTTCTGTTCCTGATCTTGGGAGCAGAATGTGTGGCGGGCATAACCCCCTTTCACAGTGCACAAGCTGTCTGCTAATGCCTCCTGGCCCAGCTGCTGCACACTGTCTTTGCAGAACTGCACCCTGGAGATTGGGGAGGAGCTGGTGGATGGGAACGAATAACTCCTCCATGTCCTGAGACATGGTGCAGGTGCAAAAGGCAACCAACAATGGTGAGAGCTGCTCTGAGGTGGAAGCTGGCTCAGAGGGGTCTCCACACCCAGAACCCTGATGACCAGGGTCAGCCTGGAACCCAAACTCAAACCTGGGGACTCCCAAGGTGCCTCCCAGGACCTTCCCACTAGGTTGTCCCACAGTCCCACTCCCGAAAGAATATGGACCTACACTCCTCCCCACCAGTTACATGGGAGGATAGAGAGACACTGGGCACATATTTCTAAGCATATTACAGAAATAAGTATGTTCTTTTAACTTCACCATGACCATGAGCATCTTTGCATTTGCTGTTTTTATTGTTTAACCAAGTGCCCCAGGCATCCTGTGTAGCAGTCAGCTTAAGTGTCCTTAAGACTCTCTCCAAGCCTTACCCATCATCACACTTGATAGCGTAGTTCATACACAGAAGGAAGGATGATGATATCAAGCTGTTCTATATGTTTCTCTGGGACTTGTCACCTTGAAGAACATATCAATAGGACCTGCCGTGTGAGAAGCCGTGGTTTCACTTGTATTCACAGTATTCCTTGAGGGGGGGCTTTTGTGACAATGATACAGCTTTTTAATCCTATTGGACCTTGATGTAATTCAATGTGGGTGCCATTTCAGCAGTGCCTTAGGGAGCACTTAAGTGTGTCCTTGGGGCTGTATTAGTTTGTTTGGGCTGACGTGACATATTGCTACTTCGGGTGGTGTAAACTGTAGACATTTATTTTCTCACAATTCTGAAGGCCAGAAGTTTGAGGTGAGGGTGTCAGCAAGTCTGGCGCCTCCTGAGGGGTTTCTCTTGGCTTCTCGTTGGCCATCTTCTGTCTGTGTTCACATGGATTTCCCTCTGTGCTTCCATGTGTCTGCCCTTTCTCTTACCGGGATGCTGTTCATAATGGATTATGACCCCCACCAATGAATTCACTTAACCTTAATAATTACTTCCTTATAGCCAAAGAAATCCAGATATGGGTATCATATTCTGAAGGTCTAGGGGTTAAAAAGTCAACATGAAAATTTTGGTGAGGCAATTCAGCTTACGACACATACTAAGCCCCTGTTGGAGATAGATGCCAGGCAATGGGACTGGGGGCAAAAGGATGTACATATGTAAACGTTTGATAGCTACAGCCAGATTCCAAATTGAAGAGACTGTCTCAGTGATTTTGCCAACAGCAGTTTCTTATAATGGCAGCTTCCTTGCAGCCAGCCTGACCCAGGGACTTCTCATTCTTTTAAAATTTTAGCAATCTGATGTCAGGTTGTCTGTCTAACTCAATCACAATGTTCCTTGATTTGCAATTGCCTGGCAGGTACATTGAGTCACCTGTCAGATTTTTGCCAATTCCATGGATTTTTTCCCCCTTCTTGGCGTCATCTGCTCTGATTCCTGCCCAGTGATCAGATTCCTCCACTCTGGAATCTCCAGGCATTTGCCCCTTTGGAGAATCTGCGATCTCCATATGAGGGTCTGAAAACATCCTGGTGCCCGGCTCTCCAGAAAGGGCTGCTGGACATGCTGTGGTTGTTCATGGTAATCATTTCTCTCTCTCCCATCACAAGTCAGATGTCTGCCTCATCATCATTGGCCTGTGACATTTCTTCAGACTTTATCTTCACCGCCAGCACTCCCAGGTCCCCAGGCTGGGATTGTACCATCAGCTCTCCTGGATCTTGAATCTGCTGGTACACACTGCAGATTTTGGGCTCGACAACTTCCATAACCATGGGAGCCAATTCCTTAGAGTAACTCGTTTTTTCTCTGGTGGCCATTTCTCCATGCACTGCACATGGTTGAAAGGAGGACAGAGTAAGCAACACAGAACCTCCTGAGCTGCTGGAGGAGGAGTCCAGATCCTGAAAGTCCAGAAGTAAAGCACCTGCTCTGCCCAAACTGACAGGGCTTCTGGGTGTTGGAATTCTTTTCTTAATTTCATTTTCAGATTGCCTATTGCCATTACACAGAAATAAATAGATTTTTGTATATTGACCTTCTATCCTACAACATTAAGATGAATAGGTTTTTTTTGGTAGATGCTATAGAGTTTTCTACATACAAGATTATGTCATCTGTCAAAAGAGATGGCTTCACTTCTTTCTCCTCTAGATGATTTTTTTTCTTAATTGTCCTGGCTACAACCTCAAGTACAATGTTGAATGGAAGTGGCAAGAGCAGAGCAGACATTCTTATCTTGATCCTAATCTCAAGAAGAAAGTTTTAGTCTTTCATTATTAAGTACTGTGGTAGCTATGGGTATTTTGCAAACTCTCTTTACTGAGTTGAGGCAGTTCCTATCCATTACTAGTTTGTCAATATTTTTTATCATAAAATGTGTTGAGGTTTTTTTCCAATGCCTTTTCTCCATCTATTGTGATGATTATGTGGTTTTTGCCCTTTATAATTGCAGTGTGTTACATTAATTGATATTCACATGGTAAGTCAACCTTGCATTCCTGGGATGAAATTGAGTTGGTTATGGTACATAATCCTTTTCATGTGTTTCTGGAGTTGTGTTGTTAGTATTTTGTTGATGATTTTTTGTATCTACATTTTTTTTTTCTTTTTGGTATGTGGGTAGCTCCCTGGCTGGGAATCGAACACAGGCCGCAGCGCTGACAGCGCCAGCGCCGAAGCCTTAAGCCACTACACCACCGGGGAACTCTTGTATCTACATTTTTAAAGGATATTGGTCTTTAGTTTTCTTTCCTTGTAATGTCTTTGTCTGGTTTTGGTATTAGCACAATATTGTCTTCAAAGCATGAGTTGGGAAGTATTCCTTTGTCTTCTAGTTTTTGAAAGAGTTTGTGAAGTATTTGCGTTTATTCTATAAACATTTGCTAGAAATTACCAATGAAGCCATCTGGGTCTGAGATTTTGTAGGAAGTTCTTTATTTGTTTTGTTTTGTTTTTAATTACAAATGGCTCTGTCAGTGAATTCTTTGCTTATTACAAGTCTATTTAAATTTTCTATGTCTTTTTGAGTCAGTTTTGGTAGCTCGTGTCTTTCTATGACTGTGAATTTCATCTAGGTTATCTAATTTATTGGCAAATGAGTGTTCATTGTATTTCCTTAGAATCCATTTTTACTTTTGTTAAGGTCAATAGTGATGCCCCCTCTTTTATTTCTTTTTTACATATCAATTGTTTTTGTTTATTTATTTATTTATTTATTTATTTTTTGCATTTTGGTATGTGGGTAGCTCCCTGACTGGGAATCGAACCCAGGCCGCAGCGCTGACAGCGCCAACGTGGAAGCCTTAAGCCACTACACCATCAGGGAACTCCTTTTATTTCTGATTTTAGTAATTTGATTATTTTTCTCTTTTTTTCTTGGTCATAGACCTTTGCTTTTTACTAAATACAGGAAAATTTATGCCACCTCTCCCCTAGAATTTTACCTCACCCCAACTTCTCTTAGTATTGTGTCTTTCAGAAGTATGTGTGTATGGCGGGGATGATGGTGGTGAGTGGGAGTGTTTTGCCCACAAGTCATCCAGAGTAAAGGTTATAAAACCACAAAGAGAATAAGGAATCATGTCTCCACTTGACCCTGGCAGAAGGACACTAAAAATATTGGAAAATGGGTAAGTAAAGACCATCCTGGATTATTGTTGTTCTAGATAACAATTCTGCAATGGTTATTCTAGTTTAAATTATTCAGATTTTTAGCACAAGACTCCTTGCAATCATTGTGTCGTATGGATTGTTCTGGTTGTTGAGCAGTTTGTAGGGTAAAGCATACTATTGTGGCCAGGAGGTTGGGATTTCTTTGAATGAATGCAGCGTCTCATTGTAAAGAATCGAAATGTGGCTTTTGCTAGGAAAGGGAGAAAGTAGAGAGATGATCCCAAGACCATAAAGCTAGACCCAGAAATGATGTATTCTCATTAGTGGAACTCTGTACGAGGTTTCCTTTATTTACCTGAACTTTAGAAACAATTATATATCGCATTCATGGATTTATCTTAGTTTTTATTTTTGAGCAGGTAATAAACTGAGGCCATAATTTAAAAGCTACACAAGGATATACAGGGAAAGGAAGTCTTCCCCCAGTTCCCCTTCTGTCACCCAGAGACATTTCCTCTGATCAATCTCAAACCTTGACCAGAGCTTGTTATCCCCCACAACCTCTTCAATGGTGCTATGAGGAACTGAGGGTTGAGACAGTGAAGGAAAGTGTGGTCTTCCAAACTCATCCTCTCCTCTGAGGCCAGCTTTGCAGTGGTAGCATTATTTGGGGTAGGGTGAGTGGTAGAGAGCGGTCCCAGAGTTTGTGATCATGCCAAGCACCCAGGTGAGCAGAAGACCAAGGCAGTTCTTGGAGAAGCCATGAAGAGCATAGTGAAAGTACAGGTTGCAATGCGCATTGACATTAATCAGATGTGAAGCTAAAACTCTGTGTCTCCAAATATATAACCAAAAAGTGATCCTTGAAGGAGAAAAGCAGAGGGGAAGGCTCTATTCTACTCTTAGAATAATTGAGGTGAGCCAATTGACAAATGTGTGGGTTAAACCAGGAACCACCATGACCCTCCTGATCCCCCAAACACACACACAAACAATAAGTATTTTTATTCCAGGAGGTCTACAAAATTGTTTTTTGTTTTTTGTTGTTGGATTTCTCTGTGCTCTAGCACTATCCTTTCACCTACTTCTCTATGCTGTTTTGCATCCCCCCACCCCCAATTAGGCTAACACATATCCTTTCTTTATTATGGTATCATTTACCTTTACCCCAAGAAGAGTCTAATTCTGATAGAAAAGAGAGCTCCCATTTGACTCTCTAATGATATAATTTTGGGACTATTTAAGGCAAGTCATTTAACCTTTCTGATTCTTAATTCCCACATCTGTAAAACTGATGACTACTTACATATTTCCCAGGCTTGCTAAGTAAAGCAATTATGAAACACTTAGCAATGTAAAAAAAAAAAAATAATGCAGAAAGGTTTGTTCATCAGTCTTCAGATCTTTGCTGTTAACTCTGTCAATTCCTGCTTTGAGCATCATGGGTGCTATAGACTGGCCGCTCCCGGCAAGGTCTCAACACAGAGCGGGTAGCCCTGGGGAGGACATGTTATTGGAGATTCTGCTGGTCTCACAAGAGGGACAGAAATCTATAAGAACCCATTTTTTTTCCAAAGAAAGAAAGAAAAGAAAATGAGGGGAAAAGGCTGAGGTTCAGAGGACTAGGCCATGGGGAGAACAGGGCTGCCACAGGGTGACAGGTTGTGGCAGGAGTACTACCTAGAAACTGAGTTTTGAGCTGGCCTCAAAGTGGAGAAAACCTGGGAGTTTGTGCTGAGCCAAGAGCCTCAATGGGTCAAATGACTTACAATAACCTTAGAACACATTTCATGAGGAATAAGCATGTAAAGTTAAATCCTTACAACCGTATCAGCCACATAACCATATAAGAGCAAGTAAATAAAAAAAGTTGAAATCAAATTTGTACATCTGTATATCACAATTGCATGTATAGGTAATTTTTATTATTTTCTTTATATCCAAAAATTCCTATAATTAGCATATTTATTTATATAATAAAAATGAGTTAGTAATTTTATAATAGAACCTATCTAATAGCCTGAGTATAGAAATGGTAATATATTTATGAAACTTTAGGAATCATTTAAAAAGATTAAAAAATCAATATAAAAACATGACTATGATATAGTAAATATCATATAACAAAAGGCAGATATATATATATATAGTATGATTAAAATGATATGTAACCACATATAAACATTAAAAGGGAGTATACAAAAACATTAATACTTAATGTTTTCTGAAGGCTCTTAAAACATATAAGCCGTTTTTAATTTTTTTCTAAATTTTATCCTTTCTTTAAGGTTGTTTTATTACTTTAAAACCTCAAACATAATAAAAAATGAGACAGCTATTTATTTTTTCTCGATTCCTGGGAACCAAGGATAGTTCTGAATAAAGCAATAAATCCAGAATACAAATCATTCATGCAAAATGCTCTGACCCCAGGGTGGTGGGAATTAGTGATGACATCTACCAAGAGGAAGGCATTTGAGGCCAAGGTTGCAGGGTGCAGGGGCCTTCCTGCTTCTTCCTTGGGGCTCATGAGGAGGAGCTGGGCTGTGTGACTTGGAGTGGGAGCTGTAGCTTTTATCTGGGGATTCATGTTGTCCTTCGAATGTATTTACTTTTTGTAATTCCCCCAAACCTTCATTAACATCCTGCTTAAACACACAGTTTGTTGTGGAGCAAGGGCCGTTCCTGGGGAGAGCCATGCTCCGTGAGCTCATGTGGTGGACAGGAAAACTACAAGGAGAAGGTGAATCATGCAGGAATGGAGTAGGAAGCTGTTGACTCAGCTCTTCCTTTCCCAGTCGGGAGAGCGTCTCCCCAGCGAGGATCTGGAGGCTTCGGTGCTGTATTTTTGTCCCGGGTGCAGGCATTTCCTGTCACCCGTCAGGAAGCCTAAAGTGGTGGGGGCGTAGGGGACCTCGAGCGCCGGCGCCACATCTGTAGCTGTGGCCTGGAGTCGCACTTTGCGTCCACTAACTAGGTGACCAGCATTCCTTAGCAGTCTTTACTTGTGTCCAGTTTCGAAGTGACACCCACGCGACCTCCTCTTAAAAGCCCGGCTCCTTCAGGACGAGATGAGGGGCCTCAGTGCATTCTCAGCACTGACTTTTCCCAGCGCTAGGACCCGTGTTCACTGCATCGCTGTCGCCCAAAGGGCGCTTCCATCCACTCCTGCCTCTGCGTCCCCGCCGCCACGGGCCCGAGCTTCGCGAGACTTTGTGTCTGTGTCATGGCAATCCCGGGGATGGACCTCCTGCCTCTGTTCTCTATCAGGGCGGTGTTCTCAAACAGGTTTGACCATGTGACTCCCATATTTTAAACCTTTTGGGGCTCGTCATTGATTACAGGAGACGTCCAAGTGTATCTGAGCTTGAACGCCCTCTAAAGTTGCCGCCCACCGCATTTCCTAATTCACCTTCTACCCCTGACCGCGTGTTCAAGGTGCTTATTACTTAGAGTTTCTCCTTTCCGTAATTCTTTTTTTTTTTTAATTCATTTTTATTGTTAGACTTATTGGGGTGACATCTGTTAGCAAGGATTACATAGGTTTCAGGCCCGTAATTCTTTTTTTCTTTTCTTCCTTCTTTTTTTTTCTCTCTCCTCATTCTCGTTTCATCTATTTTTCTTAAAACAATAGAAACAGCAACAACTAACCCCCTAAACATGGGAAATAAAAATGAAAGAAAAGAAAAATTTACAAACCAACCACCCCGACACGTCATTACTTTAATATCATTGAACAGTAATTTATGATTTCTTCATGTGCATACCAAATCTAGGTTACAGACATTTTTATTACTCCCCTCTTGGAAGATGAACAAGCAAAGATTCAAAAAAATCGTAACAACTGTCCTCATTTTTTTTTTTTTATTACTTCACTGATCTCACTTGTGGGTTTAATCACAGGTTAATAGGTATGAAATTTAGTCCTTAAATTTAGAAGAGTAAGATACCTAACTTTATTATTTTTTTTCCCTGAGTCAATATACTACTTTTTGTTTCAAACTCCATTCTTCTGGGCCTGGTGGAAACGTAATTCCAGTCCATTTTCCATACTTCTCCCCTTTCTCGTGAGTTGCATCTGTGCTCTAGGGGGCCTGCACGGCATCCTCGGTGCCACCCAACCGCACGGGCATCAGTGATCCCGTTCACCCTGACTGCTCCCTGAGCAGTGTTTAATGCCAGCCACTGAAGAGAGCCCCGTTGTAACAGCCCATTTGGTCCCACTGTGCCAGGTTCAGTGTGGGGGCTCGTCATTTAACTTTCACACCATGGCAGGGTTGGGGAACTCCAGAAAATGATCTCTTTTGACCTCAGTGCCTCTCTTTAAATTATTTTGTTTAACAAATTTTTGTATTATGCCTACCAGCCAGGTATTGTCTCAAATTCTGATGATAAAATAGAGAACAAGACAGATGTGATCTTTGACCTTACCATACTTAGTGTGTGGTGGAAGTAGGCAAAAAACAAATGAACAACTGAAAGAAATAATTCCAAATGAGCATGAGTCCTAAAAATAGGTGAAGGAAGAGTATTCAGGTCCAAGCACTTGATGAACAAGAGAGAGAAACCCTGAGGCTGGCAGGATCGGGGAGCACGAGGCCTGCCAGCAGAGGGAATGCTGGGAAAGGCGGTGGGAGGTGACGTGGGAGAGGCTGCCCTTCGGTCCTGTGCTGCAGGGACATGTAGACATGGGAAGGCCAGGCCATGGGTTCCCTTGGAAGAGTGGAAAGCCCCTGGAGGATCCGAAGCAGAGATGAGATGAACCGTGTATAGTATATGAATAGTTCTACATTCCGGTTTGAAATTCTGCTGTTCTGACTGCCTCCTCCAAGTACTCACGGCCACGTAGTCCTTTAACGTAGCAGAAAACTCTCCAATCTGAAGAGTAGCACTTGCATTATCTGGGCAGCTCTGCAGGGCTCTCAGCCACTTACTGCGCCACCGTTTCTTCTGGGGTCCAGCCTCCTCTCTGGAGTGAAGCGTGGGTCCCTCTCTCTGATGCTCAGCAGTGTCTCTGCTCTCTCTGCTCCTCCAGTGCTCCTTCCTTAATATTTTTCTATTCTGGATATTTTCTGTTTTTTTTTTTTTGTTTTTTTTTTTTAATGTGGGTAGTTCCCTGGCTGGGAATCAAACCCAGGCCGCAGCGTTGACAGCACCGAAGCCTTAAGCCATTACACCACCAGGGAACTCCTTTTCTGTTCTCTTAAGGAACTAGATTCAGACATCTGACAAGACTCCTTTTCTCCCCCAAAGGTGACGTTTGTCTGAGTCGAAGAAGGTCTGGTATGGTGTTGGAACAGAGGGAAGGGTCAAGGCAGAAAAGAAAATACTGGGAAACAATGGTTATATTTCAAAAATACTCTTCTGACACAATAGTATAGCTAAAATTTTGTCTTCTGCTTTTTAAAAATTGACTGTGAGAATACCAGATATTATTACCTAGTCTTCAACACTCTGATTTTCCACACTTGCTTAGTATGTTGGGTTAGAAAACCCCTCCCTGGCTTCCCACTGACCTCTCCTCCCACAACTGTCCGTTTGCCTGGAATGCTCACCCCGCTGCTATTGTATCACATCCTCACATCTCCCTGCAAGTCCCACACAAGGTACACGACCCGAACCTTCCTGACTTTTGGTAAGCTATGTTCCAACTTGCCTTCATTCCCTGTAAACCCAGAATGTCACCTGACTGAGGCCTCTAGCCTTGGAATTCTAAACCACAACCATTCTTCTCCTTGAAATCATTTACTTTGCTAACAGTTGGCTTGAGGACATTTTGATAAACTCCTGGTCAAAGAATAGAGAAGGAATCCAACAAACATTTGTATGTGTCCTGCGTCAACCACAAAGATTAAGTTGTTGTCGCCAAATCATGGCCTCCACAGACATCCTAAACCCGGTGGGCTAAGTGTTCTAGGACATGCAGTGAGAACTCAGCAGGCAGCATGTGGCAGGGAACCATAACCACAATGTCTGCTTTTAAGCAATTTAACTCATGGGATCTGAGAATTGGTCTTTCAAGAGTCCCTTTCTCACAGAAGGGCATGTAATTTCTTCCTCATGCCTTCATTTAGTTGGGTTAGCTATTGTGCCGCTTTTGTGTTTTACAGTTTGACATGAGAAAAGGAGAAGGGACGGCCCTTACACCTTTAATTTTGTACGGATTGTCGGTGCCCAAAGCCGGCCTTTCCCAGCAGCTGGTGAACAGCTTGAAGGTTCAGAATCTCTTCTTTTTGCTCTCCTTTGCCTGGAGAGTCATAAGTGTCAGTCTCAGAGCTTCCTCGCGAACAAAGCTCGTCGGTGAGTAAAAGCCGGCGGCGTGTGCGGTCCTGACGGGCACAAGACGCTTCATCACCTCTTCCTGGTGGCAAGGCCGGGACCGCGCACGGAAGAGAGGCTGCATGGCTTACAGACGAACTGTGCTTTTAAAGCTTAGTAGAAAGACGTACTTAGCATTCAACTGAAACACGCAAGTCAGATCAAAGAACTATTTTCATCAGGTTTTCCTGGAGTTTGAACAATTGGGAATAATAAGATCAATCTTATTTCTATGAACTAGTAAGTCAGACATGAGGGCAGTTACAATGCATAGGCCATCATCTTAGGATGGGTGTACTTTCTGACTAGGAATTAAAAAACAAAATCCCTTTCTTTGTCTTTTACATTTATTCTCATTTAAAACAGAAAAAAACAAACCAAAACTCCTACTCCATGTGCTCCTTTCTCTTGTAGGATTATGTCTAAGTTGAGGTTATTTTAAAATTTTAGCCTTTTCAGAATTATCTGCTGGGTTTTTTAAATTTATTTTTTCTAGAATGCTACGTCCTCCAGGCAGCCTTACAATCTGTTTTCCTTGAAACTATATGAACCTTGTTAACTATGTGATACGAAGTAAACCAAACATTTGTGTGGTGTCTGTCTGCCTAGGAGATAAAGATGTTCTTCCAATTAAAGTCCTGGAAGACATCAGTAACCCCTTTTTGCTTTAGGTATTTCAGAAGAGTTGTCAAAAAAAGAAAGCAAGAAGGAAGGAAGGAAGGAAGAAAGAAAGAAAGAAAGAAAGAGAGAGAGAGAGACAAAGAAGGGGGAGGGAGGGAAGAGGAGAGGAGAGGAGAGAAAAAGAAGAAAAGACAGTTTTACTAACACTTTGGCTATATGGAGAATTTCAGTCTTTTGCAGTAAGATAATGAGAATACTCGGGCAAATTAATGGAACGATGAAAAGATTGACAGAGAAACGAACTATTTTTGTTCTTCAGCAGTAACATAACAGTAAAAATGCTTCAAAATACATTATTTTGACCAGGCTTTTAAAATAAGAAGTACTGCTTGATCTAATGCAGCAATCTCTTAATTTTTTAAATTTTAGTTTCATGTGTTGAATTTTTCTAACTGAATAAAACTGCTAATTCCAGTAAATTAATAGTTAACCAGAAACATTAATTTACAGTAATATCCTTACTTTTTTGCCAAAGGTCATGGAAATAAGCAGGCCAAATTCTAGCTTTTAATGGACTATTTTTTCAAATGTCGCAAATTCAACTGGCTACAATGAAATTTTAAGGGTTTCTGTACATTGCTGAGCTTTGTTCCAAACATTTCCCTAGGGTTATGCCAGTTTGTAAACTGTCCTCAAAGCCACAGTGAACCACAAATCCCCTCTGAGGATTGAAATGCTTTGCTTAAGAAACAAAGGATATCTTTTGTAAAGGACTCTTACATTAAAGAACACAATTATTATTAGGGAATGACTATAAAAAGCAACTTATCTACTGTTTGGTGAATTGCAGTGTTCTGTTATTCTAGGAATGAGTCTCAGTTTCTTCATGTTCTAATTAGAATCTCCCATACGTGTAATGTGTGGTAATGGTGGTATGTGTGTGCGTGCCTGTGTCTTATGGGGAATGGTTAGATAAAATGTGGTATGGTCAGTCACATCTAAGTAGTTAGTTTTATTTAAATGAAAAAAGCACACTACAACTCGTAAGATAGTCAAAACTGGAAAAGCCAAACTATTGTTGCCATAAATTAAATGCCCAGCAAGTTGACTTGGGTGTTATTTGTAAGCATAACATAACCTGAATCTAAAATAACCAACATGGACGCTTGGGCACCCTAACTAACGTCTTGGGTGATGTCCTCAGGGAGCCCTTATATGCAGGCATTCCCTTGCTGCCTTTTCTCTTCTTCTCTTGTCTTCCTTGATGCCCACTGGACAGAATCAAGGAAGACACTACAATGTATGCAGCTAGTTTCTGCCGACCAGCTTGCTCTTGAATTGAAATTAGATCTTCAAATTGGTGCTATCGGTATTTTACCCAAATGCTTTACTGGTGTGTAATAACTCCTTTCATACAAGCAACGAATGGCAAAAATATATCGATCACAGCCAGAGAGACTTAGGTGTAATTTCTGAACAGAATTCAGTTGAAGTATCCCAGAGGTATTTTCTTCTAATAGCATCAAAGCCATATGAGGAGTAGGCCAGCATGTCATGCTAGTTGTTTTGCAAGGATTCAGTGTCAGGCTTGTTTCAGAGGAGGATGAACCAAGGGGCTTTGGAGCTCCTTTGTTGATGGGATTCTGTGATTTTGAGACCTGGAAGCCTTGGAATTCCTCAGAAGCAGCCACATGAATTTCTGCATTCTTCCTAGAATTCAACTGCCTCAGGACAGTTGAAGGTGACCAGTATTCAGCCAGTGATCACCAGTTAACTCTTATAATGATGTGCTTTTGTTCTGTTTACAGATTCTTAAAGAGATAAAGCACAGCAAATACCTTTCTATAGGAGAAGGGAACTATTCCTGAAAAGAATTTCAAAAGGAAATAAAAGAAACTGTTCACGATGTGACACAAAAGAAAAGATTAGAATAATGACCTATATTTGGGACAATTAAAAAATAAATATACTCTTTAGTCCTTAAAAAAGAAAAGGTGACCAGATTAGGGTTAAAGGAAAGAAGAAAGGGATAGAAGGAGGGAGGGAGAAAGAGAGGGAGGGTGGGAAAGAAATTGGTAGGAAAATCAAGGGCAACAGAAATTATTTTAATATTTAAAGGCCAAAAAGTATGGCGCAGTCTGAGTAGTTTCTCCCCTTATATTTTATGGGCACGTGTGTGCGTGCACTTGGGTATTAAGAGAGGAGAAGGCAGGGGAGGGGAGGGAAGGGGAGGGGAGGGGAGAAAAGAGGGGGGGAGGAGAGGGCAGGGGAGGGGAGGAGAGGGGAGGAGAGGAGAGGGCAGGGGAGGGGAGGAGAGGGGAGGAGAAGGTAATGGGTACCATTGGCTTTGTATTTAATCTTCATCTCACTTACTTCACACAGGCATCTCTGTAAATTAGTTCCTTAACCCCTCCCCGCTCCTCCAGTACACTAACATCCCGTGCTTTCCCTGCTCGTTTTGTCTTCCCTGACCGCAGGCCCAGGGCACGTTGTACCCTCGGTGTCTCACTATTCGAACTGGCCATTTGGCCCATATCTACGACAGCTTGGTGGTGCCACTTATCTCACCCCATGTATGTCTTATCTGTCCAATTAAATTCAGAGCTCTCAAGAGCTACCGCTATCTTTTGTTTTTGGCTTTTGTTTTTAAATTGTATCCTACATGGGAGCTTAGTGCAGTGCTTTGAAAACAGTTGGTGGTCAAGAACTTTTCGTGGTTACTTAAACAATTGAGAAAACTACCCGTTTTTCAAGACTAGGTTGGTGGCTAAAATGACAACAAGGCTTAACAAGCTTCATGAGCAGGAGGTTTTTCCACATGGAGAACTGAACTCCTTCGTTTCAAATTTGTGTGACTCGAGTTTGAGGATAATTCCCCTTCTGCTCTTTTCATAATGCCTTCCATTTAATAGACAAAAATATCCACTCTTGCTGTAGTAACCATCTCAAATTATGTATTTTAACGAAAGAGAATTTTTGAGGAGATCTGTGTTGAATTGGTTAGAAGGAAAGAAAGGAATCAGTTGCCGAAGTAGCCTTTCACATCCCCCCTCCATATATAAAAATTTCTTTCTTCCAATTTCTCTCCAGAAGCACTATTTTTCACAGTTGCAAAGGTCTACTTAGGGCTAATTTTCCTTCCAGCTGTAATTTTGTCCAGACCCTACGGGTCACCTCAGATTAGCAATCAGAGGGTATTTTTTGGTATCCTGGACAGGTTTGAAAATAGAGTTTGTCACAACAAGCAGTAATTATGGAGCACTTAATATTTGTAAAGTGCTTTTCAATCTTCTACCAGTTTACCTTTGAAACAGTATTGTTGATGTGGACTACTTATCTTCTGAATTTCCAGATGGAGAAAGGGCAGAGAGGTTAAGTGGTTTGCCTGAAATTTAATAGCATGTTGCTAGCAGTGCTCCAGTATTAATGCTCCACAATTCCTGAGTGAAACATGTTATCCAAGTTTCCTTTCTAATTTTGAAGAAAAATATAATCCTGGAGCCACCCATTAGCCACTGATTTGTAGGATGGTAGAGTATTTGATTCGTGGTTTTTATTTGTTAAGAGATTAGCATGAACTTTAACAAAAAAAAAAGACTGATTGAAGAAGTTTTAAGTCACTTACTGAAGAAAATGATTTTGGGGTACAGAGGTGCATACAAAGCTCCAATAGGACTTTTTAACTGCAGTAGCCAAATAGTCAAAACGTCAATTTAAAAGCTAACAATAAAGCTCTCCTTTACTAAACGTTTTTGGGCATGTTTTCTGTTTCATTTGAGATAACTTTATGCATTGGGAGAAGTGAGGGGACAGAGTCAGACTACTGAAGTGGGGTGAAGGATATTGGCAAAGGTGATCAGCTCTTACCTGATCTCAGTTTTCAGAGGCCAACACCAGGGCCCCGTCCTATTGATTTATCACACCTGACCTGGAATGACCTGGATCGTTAGCTGTTTTTTCTTCTCTAGATTCATCTAAGTGAATCATAGTTGCTTCTTAGCACACAACCACAGAAAGCCATCTTGGGTGCTATTCTGCTCCAAGTAGGACTCTTGTGCTATACTTGAACTGCAATTGGAGAGGTGTGCTTGTTAATAAACTGGATTTTCACCCAATTTAATAGCTACCTCTGCTCATATATGCCTGGATTTCAGTTTGTTGCTTGCCTGCATGTGGAGCAGGGTTATATGCCTCTAACTTAAAAATCATTGATTAAGCATTATTTTGGGTCCCTGTCATTATTTAAAGTCTTCTTCCACAAGCCAAACAGAGTAAAAGAATTCCACACTTTTTCAAGTTCACTAGCCAAGAATCACCTTGATCAGACTTCAAAGGAAGCCCCTCTGTGGTGGGGCTCTAGAAAAGCTGGATGGTATCTTATTCTTACTCTTCCTTTGATTCTCAAGAAAGGTTTTAGAAGGGAGAGAGATTTGCATACCTGGTGAAGTCTCCACAGCTCAGATATTCTTGGCCTTGTCTTTGAAACTGCTCATCAAGTAGGTGTTGGGAGCTCTAATATGTCTGGAGAAAAAAAGATCAAATCAGGCAAACCACAAAGTCACTTAAAGTTACTTCTAGGGAAAAGATAAGTGTTCTTATTTGAAGCAGCCAATCTCTTTCATTTTCTGAGGAAAGACTTTTGGGCTACCTTTGTTAAATAAATTCACAGTAATTCCTAGAATTTATGTGGCAAAAAGTGAAAGGAGTTGTCTTTAGCCCTTTTGATAGCTACATTCATCTTATGTCTGCATACAGCCTAGTCTTTACTAATATGACCTTTAATATTTGTTATTATATCAATTTAAGTCTAAAAGACTTTATCATCTTAATATTGACTTATTTTTATTACTATAATTATTTTTCTCCCTACATATTATTAAAGGGCCCATTGAATTAGAAAGGACTTCCTTGCCTCAGGAGATTTAGGGTCAAATGAAAAAATCATTTTGGAAGTGACACCTCAAAGCAATGTCACCATGATAATCCAAGTAGAATGTAACCATAGAACACATTTCTTTTTCATTTCATGGTTGGCATGTTTATTACCTATTTATTTCACTCTGTCTATCTCTGGAAAAAGCTCGACATTTAAGGTATGCTTTGTTTCATCACAGTATGTCTTTGGACTGTGAGGAAGAAAACTGAGAACTTCTGATGGGGCATTTGGCTATGTCCAACCTAATGAAAACCAGCAATTTCACCTCCTGTATCAGGTTTTTAAACTTCCTTTTAGAGAGGGCCCCTAGGATAACGATTAGTTAGTTGGGCTTTTTGCATTAATAGCAGAAAATAATAATAGGTGACATTTATTAGGTATGGTGTATATGAGAAGCAGTGAGACAATGACTTTACATGTAATATTCTGCGTAACAACCTTATAAAATGCAAAGCTTATGATAATACTGGGGTCATATTATCCTGAGTGAGTCGGTGAATGAGACCAAACTTAGGATGGTTAAGGGATTTACATGTGGTCACACTGCTCATGGGAAATAGAACTGGAGCCAGGACCTTGGCAATTTCATGCAGAGCCAGGTCTTTGGCTCTTCCAGAAGTTGTGTCTTTATGGGTCAGGGAAATAGAAGGACATCTTCCCGTAGTTAATGGGCTGTCATCCACTATTTGCTGAGCACTCACTCTATGTCGAGTATAAGAAGATAAAAA